>VDFB02311745.1:0-28687 GCA_007258455.2 Sequoia sempervirens | reverse complement strand
ACACTTTGTTATGTCCCATCTTATCGGCATATCAAGGGGACTCACTTTAATGTTCTGCTGAAATGTGTTTATCTCTCCAATGAAAGGCTTATCGGAATTTCAAAGAGACTTGCTTTGTTGTCCCATCAAAAATGATGTGTCACTCCAATATGACACACCAATGACACCTTGTCAAAGTTTTGAAGGGACTGAATACTTCATCTTGCCAAAATCCACCTACCAACCTAATGACGAACCTTTGACCAATGCTAACTCTTGTTACCTCATGTCGTATATTTCCTTCACTATGTCGAAGGGACATGAAACATGGTGTCTTCAAAATTTCCAAGTCACTTCGATGAATCTATTGAACAACACTAGATGATGTCAAATTTGTTTCATCCCTCACGCCACTTACTCCTTAAGCCTGAACTCCTACAGACCACTATACTCATCTAGTTGAAGCTGGTTCAACCCTTATTGGAAAAGAAATAACATAGATTGATGCAAGATTACTCATACACCCTGGATGATCCTGTATTAGACACCCAAGGTAATTTGAAATGTTTCATGAGTTGAACTCATAAATATTTGTAGATCCTATGCTTTTCCTGGATCCATCTTTTGACCTTATCATTCTAAGCATCTTTTCAAACTTGCCTCTACAATTTAATGTCCCTTCCATCCTTCATTCTTCCCACCAATTTGTACTATGAAATGTTGGAAAATCATAATCATCAATTTTATCTTCTTCAATAAAATAAGGAAACTCATGCATTACCTCATCCCATGTTATTGTTGCAACAATCTTTTCATTTTCAATCTTCATTTGTTCCATGTTTTCCTCCTTGCATATCTCCTGCAAGGTGGTTCTCAACTGCAAATTTAATGTCAGTATCACAATCAAAATACTCATGCTTTCCATCTCTCTCCTCTTCATCCTTATCAATGTCAATAACACAATCAAAATATTCTTCCTTATCATCTTGCAATAAATTTTCATCCATATAAATCTCCTTATCACATGAGAAATCATCAACTAATGCAAATGGAATCTCACCAAACAAGCCAACATGCACTTTCTCACCTTCTTCCTTACTTACAATTGTAGTACCTTATTTCATCAATGTACTCATGGCTGCAATACCTTCATCTACACTAATCTCATCATGCTCGCATAAATTAGTAACGACACTTCTACAAAAATAAGATTTTACCTCTTCTTTCTCCACCAAAAATTTCATTCTACCCCTTCTAAATGCAATCAACACAGCTGCAACTTGCATTAGTAGATCCTAATCTTCATCCTCATCCTCTTGAACTTATTTTCTAACTCCATTAACCAAGCATTTTCCAATTTTATTACATACCTTTCCTTCATCTTTATTCAAAGGTTTCAACTTGTGCTTGACTCCATCTTTCATCAAAAAGTAGGTATTGGCATACCCATCATGCACTGCCCTCCTATCAAACTGCCAAGGTCTTCCCAATAACAAGTGACAAACATCCATAGGCATAACATCACACAAAACTTCATCATGGTAATCACCTATCTTAAACCTTATGATCATCCTGCAAGCAAGCAATTTTGTAAGGATGTGGGTTCCTTCTCCTTTGTAGTTGTAACTTGTTCACCATTTCTTTAGAAGAAAGATTGTCAATACTACCACCATCAATGATCACATTACAAACTTTACCTTCACACTTACATCGAGTGTAAAACAAGCTCTTTCTTTGTTCTAGTTCATTTTCCTCATTCAGCAAGGCTCTTCTAGCAACAAGGGACTCACCCCTTTCAGCATCTTCAAAATGTGAAGACTAAACATCTTCATCTACATGGGCAACTCAGGCATTACCTTTGGGTCTTTTGTTTATCCTTTCTTGATGTTGAGGACACTCAAAGGCTCTATGCCCTTCTTATCCACAATGAAAATAGGTTCCATGGAAGCCTCCTCTTCCAAATCCTCTACTCAATCATCCTCTTCCTCTGAAATTTTGCTCATGAAATTTCTTTGAGCTTTCACCTCTTTCATCCTTGTTGTCCTTAGTGTCTCTAATCTGCTTCTCATCCTCCTTTTTTTTGTACATAATCTCTACCCTTCCCTTTTTGCTTATTCTCAATTTTTTTGTTCAATCTTTCTTCTACCTTCAATGAAAATTGATATGCATCCTCAATGGTTTATATTCTTACTAATGCCAACTCTTCTTATATCCTATGTTTCATCCCATTAAGATAACGAGCTACTTTCTCCTTATTCACTTTTGAATGTCCTATTCTAATTAGGATCTTGTGAAATTCCTCCATGTTTTCCTAAATTTTCCTCATTCCTTGTATTAGATTTTGCATCTTCTTGAGTAATTCCAACTCATAATCAACTGAAATAAATTGCTTCTTCAATTTTTCCACCATTCTGTCCCATTTAGAAATTTTATCCTTCCCTTGTCTTCCTCTTTCAAGTTGGATCTCTTTTCACCATATACTTGCATGACCTTTTAGCTTTGTCTTTGCAAACCTCACTCAGTTAGGATCTTCAATCTCCTCAAACTCAAAAAATTCCTCCATGTTGTTGATCCAATCTACCAACTCTTCAGGATTTAGACTTCCACTGAAAGTTGAAACCTTCATTTTAGGATTCTTTCTAAGGTTGGATATTGCTCTCAACAATCTCATTTCTCCATTTGATCTTGTTCTTCCTCTTCCATTTCCTCTTTAGTTTCATCTTCATTGTCATCTCTTTCTCAATGCATTTCTCTCCTACAAATATCTTCTTGCAAGGTATCCAATTACCTTTTGATCGCTCTAATTTCATCTCTAGGAGGATCTCTTCCTCCACCACCTCTTCATCTACCTCTACCACACTGGGCAAGTCTAGGATGCATTTTGATCTCAACCCACACTCACAAGTCCTACTACAAACTACCTCACATTTGGCGATTTGTTTACAGACTCGGGACAACCTACTCTAATACCACTTGATGAAGGGTACTCCCCTTACAAACTAAAACTCACCACAACATAGGTTTGCACAACAAAAATGTAGGAAGAACAGAGATATTTTATTAATACTAAAATGGAAATTAAATTATAGAATCACATGGGATATTTGATTACAAAATATTCAATCAAACATGCAGATCAACCTACAAATTCAGCTCTACGATCTCATATCATAGACACCACTCTATCACCTTCTCTCCTATTCTATATATCTATACTCCTCCTTCAAGTTAGCTTAACCTCTCGACATTTTTTTTCCATCATGTTGTCTTAGTACTGCATCACCATCCAATGAACATCGAGATATCCTGGGCAGTTACCTCGTTATTAGTAGCTTCATTTTTATTTGTTCATGCTAGGTAATTGTCTTCCATCCATCGACTTCAAGTTTAAAATTGTTTGGCCAATGATCATGTTGATTCACAAAAATGATGTGCAATCAACAAATAACATCATGCCATGTGTCACCATCTGATTCATTCATCTATTTCCATTGATCTACTCATGTTTTTTTCCATCTCCCATCATCACAGTATCATGGGGACTTCAAATCCTCTCACCTTGATATCTTGTTGTCACCTCGATGTAGTTCATCACCTCTTCAAATGGATGTTGTAACAACTCCCACAAAAATAATAACATCACACTGATGTGCTTTGCAACCTTGAATGAGTGGTTCGTACTACCTATGTGTCATCCTTGTCATCTTCATACAACCAACGTCACCAATATGTCTTGATATATCAACCAATCACTCATTGCCACACGTCATTCTGATGTCATCATCCTCCTTTATCACACTCTATCATGTCCCATCTTATCGGCATGTCGAGGGGACTCACTTTGATGTTCTACCAAAATTTGTTTGTCTCTCCAATGAAAGGCTTATTGGAATTTCAAAGAGACTTGCTTTTCTATCCCATCGAAAATGATGTGTCTCTCTGATATGACACACCAACAACACCTTGTCAAAGTTTTGAAGATACTCAATACTTCATCCTATCGAAATCCACCTACTAGCCTAATGATGAACCTTTGACCAATGTTGACTCTTGTTACCTCATGTCATCTATTTCCTTTGCTATGTTGAAGGAACACAAAACATGGTGTCTTTGAAATCACCAGGTCACTCTAATGAATCTATTAACCAATGTCAAATGATGTCAAATTTTTTTCATCCTTCATGCCACTTACTCCTTAAGCCCAAACTCCTGCAAACTGCTATACTTAGTTATCTAAAGTTGATTAAGCCCTTATTGGAAAAGAAATAACATAGATTAATGTAAGATTTCTCGTACACCCTAGATGCTCCTACATCACCTAAATATCTATATCTCTTTTTTAGATATATTTTTTGTCCCTCAAATCACCCTCACAAGTAAATCTTAATCTAAACAATAAGATCTCATATAAAAAGATCAAGGATTTTACCTCTTATATCTCTATAACTTGCTCCTTTTGAAACCTTATCATACCTCTTTTCTTGGTTCAAACCATTTATCCCTAGATATATATCTGGAATGATCAAGCTACTCCATCTATATCATTTCATTTTTAATTGAACCTTAAAATATGTTCCATTAAAGTTGATTAAAACATTTTTCAACATATCCACCTTGCATATATAATAAACCCTACCCTATCCTACCCTCCCTTAATGGATCCACCTTGTGACTTTTATATACCTACCTAAACACTAGATAATCATGTCCAAAAAATATGATGAAATATCTTAGATATATATATCTCATTGGTCTCATCCTCAAAACATCATAGAGACATTATCCCAATTAGAATCTAACCAATATAATCCTTTGAGGTCTATTTTATTTAGACTCTTGGTCTCATAAATTTATCAAATTTCATATATATTCTTATCTACTCTTCAATATATAAATAAACTTTAATTAAATACTTAAATTCCTTATATATTCACTTTTTTTGTTGTGAAACCTATTACCATTCCTAACCTACCTCTACTAAAACCATTATGTTTCCTACTCCTATAACTAATAGGTCCTAAACCCTAAACCCTATTTACCCTAGTCCTAAACCCTAAATCCTAAATATTTTTAAGCTAAACCCTCTATCTACCCTCTTTTCTTAGTGAACCCTTTACCTCTTTTCTTAGTGAACCCTAAACCCTAGTCCTAAACCATTTATCCATTCTTCAAGATAAATAAACTTCAATTAAATACTTAAATTCCATCCATAAATATTATTAAGCTAAACCCTCTCCTACCCTTCCCTAATGGATCCCCCTTGTGACCTTTATAACAAGATACATGAATTTAGAAATTTGAGTTTACAAGAATTAAAATAAAAAGATTAAGTTCAATATTTTGATTCCAATTTTTATATAGTTTTTTTTAAATATCCAAGAGTTATATATATATAAACCCCTTAAATATATTCTAAAATATTATCTTTTATATGATATGTGTAGGGGCTCAACATACAGTAAATAGAGTAGAGGTGGAGCCCAATTTAGTAACTAGAATAGAGGAGGCCAAATCACACATAGTTGATGTCAAGTAGGAGACCCAAGCACAAATAATTGATGTTAGAGAGGAGTACCATACACACTTTTATGTTGGATGGGGGTCAAGATCACTTCCTTCTATGAATATTCATACTATGAATCTAATTAAAAAGGTGAAGAGAAAAAATCATTACATAAATATAGATCATTTACTTGAAATGGATATAGAAAAATTGAAATTTTATGTTGAACAACCTATTAAAACTACTAATAGGTCATTGAATAGAACTAAAAATAAAATACTTGAGGCTTATTTCAAAAATCATGATACACTTGGTCTAGCCCAACTGTTATCAAATTTACTTCTTTTTTATGAGCTAAAACATCCATTACAATTGTTGGGTGTAGATTTCACAAAAAATAGGAAAATATTCATATTAAAATATATTGCTGAAAATGTTAAAAAAGGTTTGGGTTTCATTGGGAAACAATCTCAATCAATGGATAAGATCATTTCAAGAAGAGTGATGTTGAAATTTATTGTAAGTCCACAAATGCGAAGAAAGCATCAAATCTCTTCACTTTCAACTAAAATTTACTTAAGTAGAAAGAAACTAACAAGATATGTGAAAAGGAGAAAGGTTTTGGATGATACTATTGTAGAAGGAAATTAGGCAATGATGTGTAGGGACCCTTGTTTTGACAAGATTGAAGATGGTGTTAGGAAGTTGATCTCAAGATTTTGGCATGATTATAGTCACCCTTCATCAAATAAAAGAGATGTTCTCAAACACATGATTGATCCAAATAGTTATGATTTGCATAAAAAACATTGGTCAAACATAACACAACATGAGATGTATGTGATTTTTCATGATGCAAATCCTCATATAAAGATTGAGAAAATAATGTTTGAAATGTTAAGGTCACATTATGTGAAGGTAAAGAAGGTTTTTGAAAATTGTTGTTATCATATTGAATTTGATCTTTACTATAAAGTGTTTTGAAAGATCAAAGAATAAATTTATGGTTCTCAAAATGCACCTTCTCAATGGGTAAGTCAATTCTAGCATCCATAGTATGTGATAAATTTTATGATGATGAAAATGGTCCAATGAAATGCATAAAAGGAATTTGTGAAAAAGTGGAAATTTGGTGAAAATCCCTTTGATAAATGAAGATACTAACATGATGAAGATGGTAAATTGCAAAAGTTACAAGTAAATAAATTTTGAAACAAAATTTGGTAAAAAATCCACAAGGTTAGATTATGTAGAAGAAGAACTACCTATTTGAAAATTTATGGAAAATTTTCATAAATTGATGCAACCATACATACATTATGTATTTTTTTTTCTAAGTGACAAGAAAAAAAATTTCAGTTGTTAAAAGGCACTTTCCCACCTGGAACAAGTTTATTAGTAGCCAAATTTGTAGAAAATTACTCTTTTACCCATCAAAAGGAGATTCAAACATAGTATTACTATTTGAAGTATGTCACTATTATGGTGCATGTGTGTTATCAACACGCACAATTGGATTTGGATGGTGTTGATAGTACATATGAAGAATGATTCATTAAAAATAATATCACTTTTATATTAGTAATGATAAAGAGCATGACATATATTCTATAGAACATTGTTTTAAGAATTTTTTTGAAGAATTGGCAAGAAGAGGTGTGAAGATTGAAAAGAATTTTATACGATCTAATGGGTGTGCATCACAATTCAAATAATCAAGGCCATTTAATGCACTATATAGATATCATTGAAATGACAAAATACCATATGTATGGAGTTTCTTTGAGAGTGGGCATGGAAAGGGTGGACATGATGGTGCAGGAGCTTGCATCAAACATGCTCTAAGAAAACATCAAGTGAATTATGAGGCAGATCATATAAATGATGCACATGATTTTTTTGAATGATGTAAGAAACACTCTGCATGTGAGGTCTAAACACCTTCAGGGAGGAACCCATGTCCGAATAGAGTGTTTTGGGAGATATTAGGAATGTAATTTATTGTTTGAATTTTTTTTTACTTATTTTTAAAATTTTAATTTTAAACTATATTTATTTTATTTCATAATATATATATATATATATATATATATATATATATAATTTGTAGGTGTGGATAGAAGAAAAATGCATGGATGTAAGAGGTAGAGAAAACAAGATATTTGCATTGTGTGATGAGTACAAATAGTCACACATGGACATTTTGCACTAGGGATTACTCTTGTTTTGTTATGACTGTATTTTGGGAGATTATGATAATTGCAACAACCAACAACATGGATATGTCGATGAATGGAATTTGGTGCCACAAGTTATTATTGACACATACAACGAAGATGAAGACAAAATATTTGAAAAACTCCTTTGATTTCAATTGATTATGACCACTTTTCAAGATTGATTAAAAAAGGTATATATATATAGTACTTATTATTTTTAGAAATAAAATAATTATATTTTTTTATTAAATTTATTAGAATTAAATATTGGTTTTATTTTTTAATTGAACATTGTATATATAGGAGATGTTTTGAAATCATAGAAGAGGTTGTAAACATAGGTGTTAGTTATTATTTATCACATTGCATAAAGGAGAGGATGAAGTTAACAAAACCATAAACAAGCAATGGAATGTTGTTTCCCACAAGTTTAGTTGTAGTGCAAGGGACATATCTCAAACAAGTCAAAATTGTTCAAAATGGGATTTATTTTATTGATTACCATCTTGACAATATGGTGTATCGGTATAGCCACCTAGTAATTTATATCGGCCTATATCTTCATCAATTTCCACATGCACATGGACATCAAAAGTGGAGACTAGATAGATATGACCATTAGATAATATTACATGTTATTGATGCAGGAGCAGTGACATATGAAGATTTTTGGCATGTGAAGAGTCATGAAGGGCACGAGAAAGGTCATCAAGAAAAGGCCATATGAATTGACCAAGAAAATAATAGAAAGACCATGATTATGGGAAACAAAAAAAATAAAATATTTGAAATGCCACAAGAGAAGTTGAAAGGACGACACCATTGGGAAGTAGTAAATACATTAAGTAAAAGAATGCAAAAAGAGTATGGGGGGATTTTGCCACACAAGGAGAAGATATAAGCAAAGAAATAAGAGATGAAGTGGAGGTGTGAGAAGGTGAGCAAAAAGAATACAAAGAGGAGAGGCAACGTTGAAGACAGAGTGAGACCACACAAGAAGAGGGAAAAGCCAAGAAAGGGCTGCACACAAAAGAGAGAACCCATGAGAAAAGAGTGAGGGTTGTGCACAAGTATGTGAGGGGGATACACCATTTGAAGGAGGGGCTCGACTGGAGTCTTGTGAGTGAAATATTCACTTACCATTGATAGCCAATTTGAATCCAAATGAATGGAGGTTGTGAACCAATGCATCGACATTAAAAATGTCTAGATAATGGTGTAGATCAAGAATTGAAAAAAATCCTCCAAGAGGATTTCAACTATTTCAACAAATTAAAAACTCTCTCAAACAAAAAAAAGCATGAAAAGGAAACTATTAAAAAACCATCAAAACTTGCTTGATAAATTCTAAAATTTTCTTCATTCAATAGATGAAACTCAAAACTACACAAAAAAAATCCATGAATCAGATTCTCACTCCATAGAGTTTGTGATTACACTAAAAACCCTCTTCTTGAAAGAGGTTGAATAACATGAACATAACTACACAAATGCATAAAATTAACAAGACACAAAATCTAGCTCCATAGTCTCCATTTGCAACTAGAAATCCATGCAATATCACACCCTACATAGCTACAGGAAAGACTTCCTTCAAAAATTTCAACATAAAAAAATAAAAATCCCATAGACCAGCTCTAGGTATGAGGAAATATGGCATCCAACATCAAATTTGGCTTCCCTTCACATTTTTGATGAGTTTCTCTCCTTTTTCCCTTGATTCTTCATTCATTTTCTTTCATTTTTCCATCTACAACTCTCCTTCTGGGCCTTTTTTAAATCACCTCCAAATCTACAAATTAACTTCACCAGCACCTCCAAAATGTGTGTGGGATTTCCACTTCCAAGAATTTACTCCTTTCTAGCAATAGTTTCAAAATTGAAGCCAAATTTTGACTCCACTTCACCTTCACCTCCTGTCCAATCAGGGCACCCAATAAACCAATTTCATTTTTTTTTAAACATGGGAGTTACAAATTAAATGCCAAAGAATCTCATCCTAGGCATGGGATATGGGGTTGATTGAACATTTAATAAACATGAGTTTTTTTTCTTTTTAAAACTTCTTTATCTTGACAAATGAAATTCCCTTCAATGAAAAAATCAAAGGCCAAAACTCCTAAAGTTTGAATAATTGAAATAAAATGATTTGGAGCATGAAATCAACCTAGACACACACCAAAAAGAACAAAAAAATCAAAAATAGAAGCACCACCAAAAGATATCAAAACTAGAATTCACCTGATGCCCCTGCATCAGACAACCAAGGTAAGAGAATAATTTTTCATGATAAGAGAATCATGAACATTCCTAGGCAATGGAATTCCAAGTTTGAGAAGCTCTAGAGCTGCCACCCATGTTGCCCCTCCCATATTCCTCTTTTTCCATCCATTCAAATACTCCTTGTTTTTGGTTCTTGGTGTCTTCTTGATTGTCTTTGAATTCATTATTTTATCAATCTCCTTATTCTTCCTTTCATGTAATTTATGCACCCTTCATGTTGTGTCAAAGAAATCTGAAACACTCCCATCTTGTCCAATTTTTCCTTTAGGAAACCTCTCCTTTTGACATTGATGAGCTAAAATCAAGTCTTCCCCTTTAAATTCATGTCTTCTCGTTCTAAAATCAGCATGCTCTTTGTTTCTTTTGGTGCTTGTTTGTGACTTCTCTACCATAAGCTTCAATTTATTAAAGTTCTCCAGAAACTTCTCTTCCTTTAAGTGTTCTAAAATACCTCTAACATATTTCAAATGATCTAAAATTTCATCTAAAATAATTTCAAACTTACCAAGGAGTGGTTTTTGTGCTTCATCCTCCACCATACCTTTGATCACCATGGGTATTTCCTACTCTTCATTTTTTGTCCCAACATCTTTTGGATGAGAAACTAAAGCATAACATAGTTCTTCCTCTTTTAACTCTTTTAAAAAAAAAATTCCCAATGATCATGCATACCTTGGCATTGCTGCCCACTTCATTTTGTTGTTCCTTTAGTGGGTTCATCACATACTTCTTCTTGTCCTTTGTGATTGTATATGTGTTCGATCCACCATTATAAATTTCCTTGCAATAATATTTCCATGGCCTTCACAATAGGATGTGGCATGCATCCATTGGCATCACATCACATAGTATTTCATCCCTATAATTACCAATCTAAAAATTTACTCAGCATTGCTCACTCACCAAAAGTTGATGTCCCTTGTGTATTCAAGTGACTCGATAGGGATTTGGGTACTTCATCCTTTCCAAATTCAGCTTCTCCACGATCTCTTGGGACACTAAATTATCTATGCTTCCACTATCCACTATTATGGTGCAATATTTTCCCTGAGACTTACAAATTGTTTTAAACAAGCTCCTCCTCTGTGTTAGTTCTAAAAGCTCCTTCTCTAGTTTTAAGAGAACTCTTTTCAGCATGAGAACTTCTCCATCTTTAGGGTCTACTGGCTCTATCTCATTTTCAGCTTTTGTAGTGTATTCTCTTCCAATTTTTGTCTTTCCAACCTCTTATATTTGAGGGCACTCAAAGGCTCGGTGACCCATTTCCCCACAATTGAAACACACTCCAGAAAATCCCCTTCCTCTACCATACTCTCCTCTCCGTCTCGAACTTTCACCTCTTCCTCTTGAAAAATATCCTCTTCCTCTTGCATTTTTCCCATGACTTATTTGTGACTAGCTTGCTTCCTCTTCTTTTATTTTGTTCCCTCTTCCATTATTTGTTTGTTCTCTACCTCTTAAAGGTTCTCCTCTACCTCTAGAGTTATTTTGCTTCATTCTTACCAAATTTTCCTTTTCCTTCAATGTATACTGGTAGGATTCTTCCACTATCCTTATCAAGACCATGCTAAGTTCATCTTGGATATTGATTCTTAGTCCATTTACATACTGAGCTACTTGTTCTTCATCATCCTCAATATGTCTAGCATGAATGCTCAATCTATAAAACTCTTTTGTGCAGTCCATGACACTGAGATCCTTTTGCTTAAGGTTTTGTAACCTTTTGATTACACTGATGTGATAATCCATAGGAAAAATATTTTTCTTCAACTTTGTGACCATCTTTTCCCATGATTTTATTTTCTCCTTTCCCTTTCTTTGTCTATCAATTTGTACTTGATCCCACCATAGGGAGGCATGTCCTTTCAATCTAGTGCTAGCATGTTTAACCCTCTTTTTTTAATCAATGGATTCTAAATCAAAATACTTATCCATTTCTGCCATCAAATCAATGAGTTCCTCAGGCTTCATACTCCCACTATAGCTTGATGGGTCCATTTTTGGCCTACTCTTAAATTTTGCTAGCGCCTATAAAAACCTTTCTTCCTGTGGGTCTCCTCCCTATTTAGTTGCAACCTTAGGAGTTTCTTCCTCGTCTTCAATAGGAACCCCTCTCCTTTGAAAGATTTTTATGGCTTCTAATCTTGTTGTAATCCCTCTCAACATCTCCATGAGTTTCAGGTTTTCTTCTCATGGGGGTCTTCCTCTACCACTTCCTCTATGTGCCATTCTATATTTTCCTTACAAACTTCTTCAAACCCCTACTCTCATACCAAATGGTGGAGATCAACAATTGAAAAATCCTCCAAGAGGAATTCAATTGTTTCAACAAATTAAAAACTCTCTCAAATAGAAAAATCATGAAAAAGGCAACTATTAAAACACCATCAAAACTTGCTTGAAATATTTTGAAATTTTCTTCATTCAATAGATGAAACTCAAAACTACATAAGAAAAATTTTCCATGACTTAGATTCTCACTCCATAGATTTTTTGATTACACTGAAAACCCTCTTCTTGAAAGAGGTTGAATAACATGAACATAACTATAGGAATGCATAAAATATACAAGACACAAAATCTAGCTCCATAGTCTCCACTTGCAACTAGAAATCCTTGCAATATCACACCCTACATAGCTACAGGAAAAACTTCCTTCAAAAATTTTAACATAAAAAAATAAAAATCCCATAGACGAACTCCAAGTATGAGGAAATATGGCCTCCAACATCAAATTTTTCTTCCCTTCACTTTTTTGGTGAGTTTCTCTCCTTTTTCCCTCGATTCTTCATTCTTTTTCTTTCATTTTTCCATCTGCAACTTCTCTCCTTATGGTCCTTTTTGGAAATCACCTCCAAATCTGCAAATTAATTTCACTAGCACCTCTAGAATGTGTGTGGGGTTTCCACTTCCAAGAATTTACTCCTTTCTGACAACAGTTTCAAAATTGAAGCTAAATTTTGACTCCACTTCACCTTCACCTCCACCTCCTATCCAATTAGGACGCCCAATAAACCAATTTCATTTTTTAAAAAACATGGGAGTTACAAATTAAATGCTAAATAATCCCACCCTGGGCATGGGATATGGGGCTGATCAAACATTTAATGAACATGAGTTTTTTTTCTTTTTAAAACTTCTTTATATTGACAAATGAAATTCCCTTCAATGAAAAAAACCAAAGGCCAAAACTCCTAAAGTTTGAATAATTGAAGTAAAATGATCTGGAGCATGAAATAAACCTAGACACACACCAAAAAGAACAAAAAAAGTAAAAAATAGAAGCACCACCAAAAGATATCAAAATTGGACTTCACCTGATGCCCCTGCATCAGATAAGAAGTGAGTAGAGGGGTGTCCAGCATGTGAGAAAATAGTCTATGGGAATGATAGTGTGTAATGGCTCAAATATTGAGTTGAAAGAAAGAAAATTATAGGTTATTGGGTGCACAAATTTGACAGAGACTATGCAGGAAGAATGGAATGAGATGTCACCATATGAGATGCAATAAACATTTCAATGTATATAAATTATTTTCTGAAATTGAGATTAGGTCACTTAGGGAAGGTGAAATGTAATGAAATGGCGTAATGTTAGATGAATGAATGAGAATTAGAAGGTATCAAATTAAATTATTCTCAATTGGTCTTTGTAGATTAATTAGAGATGTGAAATGATTTAATTGAGAAATATATTATTATATTAAATCTTGAATTGGTTACATGTCAATGTGGATTTGAGAAGTTGTAGTTGAGATTGGTTTTTGGTAGCGAAGGGTCAGTAAGCCTCTTGTATCAATTGGTATTAGAGCCAATGGTCTTGAGCATGCAAATAGAGCATTGAGTGAGAGGCGGTTCACACCAGGACAGTGGGTGAAGAATTGGTAAAGAGTGAAGAAGCCCTAAGAGGACATTGATCCTATAGGAATCATGTTGGATATCCTCCAACAGAGATGAAGTTGGGTAGAAGGTGTGCAAATCTCTTCCACTGAGAGGAAGTGGGTAGAAGGGATCTTGAAGGTGCATCTTCCAGAATCCTATTGGGAAGAGGATAGTAGTGAGATTTTTGTAGTAGGGGGACCTACAAAGGAAGTGAGTGTTGACTCTAATTGTTTGTGGTTGCAGATTGAGAGTGTGCCATAATTGTTTGAAAAAATACATTGGAGACATGGAGAGAGTTTTTTGATGAAGAAGAAATATTTGAAGCCACAAAAAGTGAAACAAGAACCCATCTGAAGGAATGATTTGTTCTGAATTGTGTGCCAGTCTGGTGGAAAATGTTGCAAAGTGATGGTGGACATAAATAGTAGAGATAATTTGGTTGTGTTGGAAATGGGTGAGAAGGTTAACTTAAAGAGGATGAAGCACCCTAAGCCATACTATGTCTCTTTTTTGCAAGTAGGTCATCAAATTCGGGTAAGTGAACAAAGCATTGTGAATTTTCACATTGAAAGATATAAGGATGGAATTGTATATGATATAGTACACATGGATGCTTGTCATGTTTTTTTGGGTCAACCTTGGCTTTGGGATAGGGAAGCTATACATAATGGTAGTGATAACATCTATATCATAATCAAGGATGGGAAAGAATATGTGTTGAATCTATTACAAGATAAACAAGAGGAAGCGGTAAAAGAAATTGCATCAATATGCCCTAATGAGTGTATGAAAGAAGAAAGAAATATCAAAGTTGCAATAGGTGAGAAAGAAGTAGATAAGAATCCTTTGAAGGATGAAGAGAAGAAAGAAAATATTGCAACAGATATGAATAATGAAGAAAAATAAGAGGATATCTTTGTGCAAAAAGATCAAGAGGAAAGAGAAGAGATTGCAACTGAGATTGCAAAGGATGAGAAGTTTTGCAACCCTTTGATAGAAGGGGCATAGAAGGAAAAGAGTGTGGGAGTAGCCCATATAGTCCCAATAGAAGGAAATGAGTTGTAGTAGGTTATTTTGAAGAGGTAAATTATGAAATTGCAGCGGAGAATGATCCATTGGAAGACATGGAAAGTTTAAGAAAGCGATATGAAGAAGAGACAATTCATGAAGAATTGAAAAGAGTGGAGGCATTATAGGTTGTGATAGAGGTATATCTTTTGGAATACATGAATGAAGAGACTAAATTTTATATAGTAGTAGAAACTGTATCCTTTGGAGGACATGAGGATGGTGATAGATATGGGAGATGAAAACATTGCGGCGAAGGGAAACAAAAAGGAAATTAAAGAAGCAAAAGAAAATGAGGGAAAATTTGAAACTTTTGAGTATAATTTGTTTGGGATGATGAATGAAATAGAGGATGAAGGGAAATAACGTAGAAATGTGGAAAATTTCAATGTAGATTTGTGTAAGAAGGTTGTTGATTTAGTTGTTGAGGAGTGTAACTTTCTTGAGATAGAGAATGAGAAGGATGGAGAGATTGCTTGGTGGAGGATGCCAGAAAATGGTGGATTGGATCCCATGAAGGAGAAGAAGATAGGAGAAAATATTAGGAGGAGGAGGATGGTGCATGGTGGAAATGAGTCTACAAAAGGAAAGAGGAAGAGAGTGTAGAATTGTTGGGGAAGGATGGCAAATTTTCCAACAAGGTGCTGGAAGAGGAGGAAAAACAAATAATTTGCAAGTACCAATTTTAGCATGGGAGCATGTTGTATGTTGTTCACAACTTGGAAGAGTAATTGTATTACTTAGCTCCATTTTGTGAGCCTATGCTCACAAAATTTTTACCAGGCATGTCTGATGCAGGAGCATCGATATATGAAGAGTTTTAGCATGTGAAGAGTCATGAAGGGCATGAAAAAGGTCATCAAGAAAAGGCCATATGAATTGACCAAGCAAGTAATAGAAAGGCCACAATTATGGGAAACAAAAAGATAAAAGATTTGAAATGCCATAGGAGAAGCCGAAGGGACAATGCCATTGGGAGGCAGTAAATACATTAAGGAAAAGAATTCAAAAAGAGTATGGGGGGATTGTGCCACACAGTGAGAATATATAAGCACAAAAATAAGAGATGAAGTGGAGGTGTGAGAAGGTGCACAGAAAGAAGTAAAAGAGGAGAGGCAATGTGGAAGACAGAATGATACCACATAGGAAGAGGTAAAATCCAAGAAAGGGTTGTGCACAAAAGAGATGATCTGTGAGAAAAGAGTGAGGTTTGTGCACTAGTATGTGAGGGGGATGCACCATGTGAAGGAGGGGCTCGATTGGAGTCTTGTGAGTGAAATCTTCACCTACTATTGATAGCCAATTTAAATCCAAATGAATGGAGGTTTCAAATTGATACATTAGCATTAAAAATGTCCAGATAAGAAGTGAGTAGAGGAGCGTTGAGCATGTGAGGAAAGAGTCTATGGCAATGATAGTGTGGAACAACTCAGATAATGAGTTGAAAGAAAGCAAATTATAGGATATTGGGTGCACAAATTTGACAAAGAAACTGTGTAGAAAGAATTGAATGAGACAACACCATATGAGATGCAATAAACATTTCAATGTATATAAATTATTTTCTAAAATTTGAGAACAGGTTGCTTAGGGAAGGTGGAATTTAATAAAATGGTGTAATGTTAGATAAATGAATGAGAATTGGAAGGTATCAAATTAAATTATTCTCAATTGGTCTTTGTAGATTAATTAGAGATGTGAACCGATTTAATTGAGAAATATATTGTTAAATTAAATCTTGAATTGGTTGCATACTTGTCAATGTGGATTTGGGAAGCTACAGTTGAGATTGGTTTTTGGTAATGAAAGGTTAGTAAGCCTCTTGCATCAGTTATTGAAGAGTGATCTAAACCAATTGATGTGGTATGAAAAATGTGGAAAAAAAATTACACTTCATTTTGAATGTATTCATTAGATCTCTAAGTATTAATTATTTTAGCTTATGCTTATATATGTCTTTCATTTCAAATTTTAATTTTAATGGTTCTTAACAAATTTTAGAATCAAATGATCTCTACGAACTCTATTTTTATTTACATTTCACCATTGTAGGAGATTTTTTTTTTTACAATCATGTAGAGTTGAAAGGATTTCAAGTTATTAAACTTCATGACAGTCAGGTATGTTCTCTAAACTATATAGTCTCTAATTTAGGTGTCTTCATGTATGTTGTCTTTAACTTCTAGGTGTCTTAGAATTTGATATATAGCATATGCATGTCTTAGGTATACACAAGGGGCATGTGCAAAAGTTGGGTCCACAAAATATTTGTCATAGTTGGATTGAAAATTTGAAGCACTTACACATTGAATCTTTAAAAAGTTCAATAATATGAAATTTAGCATTTTGAGTCTAGTTTTCAAATATGCAATTTATTCTAATACCTAGATGATACAAATAAATTTTTAATAGGCGTGTATAAAAACCTCTTTTAAAGTCACTTTTTTAGGACCATACCATGCATGTGTACAAACACCATAATTTGACCTAAATAAAGGTATTTTTATAATTCCTTTTGAGGAAAGATGTGTAATAAACGTAAGATTGATGAGGATATTTTATATAATTTTTTTCTAAATAATTTTTTTATTGGCCCCAATTATTGTTTTTGAAAACCCTCGTGTATAGACACCATAATTTGACATAAACTAATCATTTTTTTCATTGTTTAAATATTTTTTTCTAGATTGATGCCATATAATTTTTTTATAAAAAAACAAATTAAAAGTTATTAAAAAATATGAAAAACTTGACATTTTAAGTTTATGGACCAATTTCCTTAGAAATTAATTAAAAATAGAAAAAATAATTCAATCATAAAAAAAATTATATATTTGAAAACTCGACATCACGATCTATAATAGATTTTAATTTCATAAAATAATTCCAAAAAAAATTGTCAGCTATATTGCCAAAGTCAGTTATTTCTCTTGGCCTTTCCTTAGTCTTGTACTTGTAGGTCCAAGGCTAAGGGTTGGGTTATCAAACCTTTCTTCAGCCTAAAACCAAAGCAAAAATCACTTTAAAAATTCAAATTTTAAAGAATGGGTACTTGTTTTAAAATGGGCACCCATTCCTAATTTTCTCATTTGGAAAATGGAACATGTACCCATTTTAGTTTAGAATGGGTGCCCATTCAAAATAGAACAAGTACCCATTTTAAAATGGGTACCCATTTCTATTATACTCATTATATTCAAATTTAGAAAAAATGACTGGCCACCTTTTTGCTACAAAATTCACTTTCTTTAGTATAGATCGACAATGATATCTTCTACATTTTTTATTCAATTTTGTCTTGTGCAATCTCTTAACATGTCATATTCTATTCAATTTTTTGAAAAATTAAATCACAAGTTGATTATGTGAAGTGGAATCAAGTGCAAGGACTTTTCTTAGGAGGAATAAAAAAAGATGGTTTTTGAATATTAATGGCAAAGGGATACTCTCCCTTTCAAATCTAATAAAAAAAAAACATACAACCCTATGCAAGAAGGTAGAAAATTAACTTAAACACATATAAATGAAAGAGAAATCTACAACATATATTAAGTTCAAATATTAAAAATGAATTACATAATCATGGAGCTCATATGCTCATATACAACATGGGCTTCACACATACAAAAATCTACAACTCAACATTCCAACATCATTCCAACAGCATCTAGATATGCAACTACCAACTCTCCAAATCCCCCCCATTCACTAAATTGCAAGCATCAATATATAAAAATTGTGTGAGAAGAAACCACTATTGCTTTCTTGAAACAACCTCCACTAAACTACTAGGAAAACCTGTCATTTTTTGCTTATCAATACTTTGTCATTTGTTAGAATTTTCTAAAATGGTTTTTGGGTTTGGTGCACCTCGTTTCCATCTTTTTGGATCATTTTGAGATTCTTAATTTTGTTATCATATGAGAAATTTATGACCATTTTACTGAGGTTGGGTCTCATAATTATGACCTAGACGATCTTTTCTCTTCCCAATAATAATAATATGTCAGTCAAACCTCTAGAATGCTCATTACTCCTTCTTGGCATGAATTTTCTCTTCTTAGCATGTACATTCAATGTAAAATTCAAATTTTCTTCCTGCCTTGCACCCACTCTCTCCATTCCATCAATACTCATCATTCCAGTCCTTCAACAAGATGCAATTTCAATATTTTTGAATGGAGTTACAATTAATTGTCCACTCACAAGCTTTGACATGGAAGTTTTCTCTTTTAGAAAATTAACACTTCTCAAATATTTTTAAAAAATAAAAATTGAATCAATTAATTAATTGATTTTCCCACAATCCATAACTAAACTCTACTATGCTAGAAGAGTTAAAAATTACAACAATTTACACCTGTAGCCAAAAATAAAAATAAAAAACAAGCATAAAATTTTAAAATATTTTTGGTTGTGCAAGATTGCTTGGTACCCCTGGATGCTCTTGCATCAGTCACCCATAGTAGAAATTTTGTGAGCTTAGGCTCACAAAAGTGGAGTTGAATGGTAGAACCATTCTTTCAGTTTGCAAGCAATCTACAACGAACTCCATCGTTGTCCAAAGTGCACATGAAGTATTTTTTTTCTTCCTCTTCTTCCAACATCTTGCTAGTACTAGATTCACTCTCCTCCAATAAATATGCTTACCATTCTTCTCTCCTCTCATGGAATTATATCTACCATGTACCATCCTCCTCCAAATAATCTCTCTACTCCTCTCCTCTTTCATGGGTTTTGACCCACCACAAACCAACCACCTCCACCAAATCTCGCTTGTAACTTCCTCCATAGCCTCTACCTAAAAGTATACATCTATATACCACTTTGTATCCTCATAGTCCTTTTTCTTTTCTAACTCTTTTCTCATCTCACAATGCAAATCCTTTACAAATTCAACAATGTAAAACTCATAAAAATCATATTTTACCTCAATGACTTTTTTTGTCACATCTTCTTCTTCACTATTGAATGCTATTGTCTTTGTTGTTGCATTGAACAACTTCTCTATCTATGTGATCTCTTCCTCAATAAACTCTTGTTCTTCACCAAGTTCCTCATCAAATGCTAGATCCTCATACATCACTGAATACTTTGATTTAACTGCAACATCCTCAACTATTTCAATTTGGTTTTCCCTTTCTTCAATGTCATCCATTTCACTAAACTCTTTTGTTGTTGTTGCAACCTCACTTGCCACACACTCTCAAACTTCAACCTCTCAAGTATAGATTGCCTCCATTCAGTGATTGGTATACCCATCACACACACTCCACCCCCAGGTCCTAGTGTAAACTGCCTCACGTTTGGCACTCTGCCTACACACAAATCACACACACCACCATAGGTCCTGGTGCAAACTACCTCACATTGGTGCTTCTGCTTGCACACTCAGGAACTTTCGCTTTGATGCCACTAATTTAAAGGTGATACTCTCCCCTTACAAAGCTAAAGCCAAACACACATACAACTCTATGCAAGAAGGCATCAAATTAACTTAAACACATAGAAGTGGAAGAGAAATTTGCAGCATATATTAAGTTCAAATCTGAAAATGAATTACATAATCATGGAGCTCATATGCTCATATACAACATGGGCTTCACACATACAAAAAATTACAACTCAACATTCCAACATCATTCTAGTAGCATCTGGATATGCAACCACCAACTCTCCAAATCCCCCCCATTCACCAAATTGCAAGCATTAATATATAAAAATTGTGTGAGAAGAAACCACTATTGGTTTCTCGAAACAACCTCCATTAAACCACCAAGAAAACCCATCACTTTCTGCCTATCAATGCTCTGTCATTCTTCAAAATTTTCTAAAATTGTTTATGGGTTTGGTGTGCCTCATTTCTAGCTTTCCAAATCATTTTTAAATTATTAATTTTGTTAGTGTATGAGAAATTTATGATCATTTTACTAAGGTTGGGTCTCATAATTATGACCTAGACAATCTTTTCTATTTTCCCAAAAATAATAATATACCATTCAAACCTCCAGAATGCTCATTACTCCTTCTTGGCATGGATTTTCTCTTCTTAGCATGTGCATTCAATGTATAGTTCAAAATTTCTTCCCACCTTACACCCACTCTCTCCATTCCATCAATACCCATCATTCCAGTCCTCCAACAAGATACAATTTCAATTTTTTTGAATGGAGTTACAATTTACAATAATTGTCCACTCACAAGCTTGGATATGGAAGTTTTCCCTTTTATAAAATTAACACTTCTCACATATTTTAAAACAATAAAAAGTGAATCAATTAATTGATTGATTTTCCCACAATCCATCACCAAATTTTGCTATGCTGGAAGAGTTGAAAATTTCAACAATTTACACCTGCAACCAAAAATCAAAATAAAACATAGGAATAAAATTTTAAAATATTTTTGGTTCTGCAGGATTGTTGCTCCTGCTTCAAATATTCATATTTATTTGTACTTCAGAGTTTATAGAACAAAGGATATGCATATAGTTTTATTTTAAAATTTTGAGGTAGCAATTTGAAAATAGATTAAAAATCATTTGTTTTTTATCAAGAGGGTTTGGTAACCATGGGATCAAAGCAAAGAAAAAGAAAAATGTAGGAAGCTCATGAAACCTAAATAAATTGAAGCAAATAGAGATATGGAGTAAAAACAAAAAAGAGATAGAAGAACAAGGATTTGACAAATGAAAAATATTGAAGCATCTAGTTCCATGACTATTGAAGAGGAGACCATGAAGGATGGGATGAATGTAGATGATCTAAATTTGGAAATGGTGAATATGGAAGAAAATGTGATTATAGAGACAAATCTAACTATGTCTTCAAATTCGCCTTTGAATGATATAGAAATAGTGACTGCAAATAAATTTGGGCTTTGTCTTAAAATCCACCTTTCAATGATATGAAAAATACAACTATTCAAATAAATCTAGGTATGTCTTCAAACCCACATTTTGATTATATTGATATTAATTATTTAAATGAAGTTGTAAATACCAATAATGGCATCAACTATACTAGTAAAAAAATGAAAACACAAAATAAGAATGAAATCCCTTGTATAGATGAAAATGAAAATGTTTTTTTATTGAAAGAAATGTCTTAGATAACCTTCCTGGTAAAATTTCTTGGAGACAAATGAGAACCTATGAAAATAGATTATATAAAATGGTTTATTAATAGAAAAAGTCTAGGATTTCCATGTCAACTTATGATGCAATTGATGAAAATGTGGAAAATATGAAAAGTGATGAAAAATTAGTCATTTTTTTTAAATATAAGAAGAAAGATGATTCAACAAAACAAGTCATATCTAGTGTTGATAATGCTATTGATTATATAGGAAAAAATGTTGATCTAAAGATAAGAATACAGTATGACATGCTATAACAACTACTTTAGTTAATAAATCAGCTTCGAATAAAAGAATGTTAAGATTAGTGAATTTATAAATGTAAATCCTAAAACTTTGATAAGAGCATAAAAAAGAAGAGAAAGTATTGAAAATGATCTAATTAACCAATGTTGTAGTTTTAGTGGTAGACTCCCAAGGTCTAACATGAAATTAAATAATGAAATGAAATATTTAATTGAAAAATATTGGCATGATAATACAAGAGTATCATCTAATATTATAGATGTTTTAAAATTAAGAGTGGGATAAAAAAATTGTGACCCTCATCCAAAACATCTATTAGATATGACTCAAGTTGAATTTTATAAAAAAAATAGATGATTCAATCTTACCAAATATTAGTGTAAGTCAAAGATCATTTGAAAAATGTAAACCTTGATATGTGAAAATTAAAAAACAATGAATCTCTTTTTGTTGTAAAACTCATGTACAATTTCATTATTATTATGATATATTCAATGTATATGTTGTACTTTTCATACTAACAAAATTATGCATAAATGTGGTATTAATATGCCACCTAAAACAATCAAGGAGTTTATAGCAAGTTTGCTTTGTGAACCATCTAATAGACACTTATTTTATTTAAATGCATGTATTTATAGACAGTGTAATAGATGTGGTAACCTTTCATTATTAGGAGAATGTATGCATCAAAGTAGTTTACAAAATTTTGGACAAAAATTTATGGATGTTAAAAGATTCAAAACTATTGAATATTCTTTAAAGGATGAAAAATTTGGGAAAATTGTCAGCTAATCATAGAAAAAATTAGTGTGCATGAAGATGAGTGTGCATACAAAAAAAGAGAGGATGCAAATGATACAAAGGAATAAATAAATATAGGTAATTATATAGTTGTATATAGTTAATTAATAGTCTATGTATATAGTTAAAATTTTCTCACATTACTTAAAGTCAAGGCTCATGTCTATCTCCCCTTAATCCATATTTTTATGTTATTCTTTTTAGTCATTTCCTAATCATAGTTAATTATTTTTGTTTCAATTCTCCCACAACTAGATGGAATTGGTGAACACTACTTGTGCATTCAAAAACTCACGATAAAATATAATAGACAACTTTCCCTATGGTAGGCATCACTTGAATTTGTAAGGAGTTTCTAAGAGTCAATTTTCTAAATTTTATTAAATTATAATTTCCTTGCATGACTTGGAGTTATGACTCGTAAAATATATATTTAATTTGTACTTACACTTTTTTTTTGTAGTTCCCCAACTAGTAGATGTTGAAGTTCTACAGTTTCTAAAACTCGCGTACAACCAAAATTCCTATCACATCTAAAATATATAAGCAATGATTATGCCATGCAACTAAGAGAGAGAATATCAATCCACAAGAGAATCTGATATGCCTTATGTATTGAATAATTAATACCTATATGATCAATTATAATGAATGATCAATGCTTATAAAAGCATAAAAAGCAAACCCTAGATGAGGATTTGATTATATTGTGACAAGTGTCTTAATCTCATGCAATGAGACAAGTTGACCTATATTCAGTCCAATCTAATAATAATAAAACACTCCTAAGTCTAACTTAAGTGAATAAAGTAATAAGGGACTTACTAATTAATCAATGATTAATTAATTATCAAGTGATAGCCTAATTACTCCAAAACCCCCCTTAATATCAACTTAGGGAGAACTTGAGAACCCTAATGAAGAATGCAATGATGGATGCATGGATGGGTCTCAGATACAAGTCCTGATAAGGTATCCATATGCAAATAAATAAATCTCTCATAACTATAGAAAAGAAGAAAGCCACATGAAAAAAATTCCTCTCTAAAAGAGAAAATGAAATAACTAGACTAGTGAAAGAAAGATAGAAGGAGGACTTAAAGTGTCCCCTTGATAGGAGAAAAAAATGAAGATATGAATCCCCCATAAAGAAAGAGCTCTTGTGCCAATGATGAATGCCTAAAGATAGAATATGATCCACTACTTGCAAACTACATTTCTCCCCTTAGGAAGAAAAAGATCCATTGGTGATTGGAGAAGCCAATCCAAAATGATGGTGAATCAGGAATTCAAATCCAAATGATGTGTGCCACTAAAAAGGGCTCAAGTGTCCACATGTCAAAAAGAGATTATTTCAATCCAATATTCTATGAATACTAATGGAGAATAAGTTGCAAATGCCATGAATATGGTGGTCCAACAACAATGATGTGGTTGTCAACAAAGAGGATATGAATGTCCTCAAATTAATCCTCTAGATTTACAATATAGGACTCTACAAACAAGGATGATATGTCTGAAAGATACGAATCCCAAGTAGCTATGTTTGGAAGAAGTTGAATGTCCTATTACACTAAACCAATAGGTTCCAAGGATGTGGTGATGCCAAGCTAATTAGGAACAAAAAAAGATGGTGATGAAGTCTTGATCTAAAGATTTGGAACATGAAAACAAGTCTCTAGAACATTGGGACATGCAAGAGCTTTGATATAATCAAGCTCCTCTAAAGTATCATCATCAAAGGGTATGAAATATGGATCTATAAGAGGAATGAGACAATTTACAGTAGGATCCTCTAGGTATGGAGAGATATGATGGTTTCTAAGGATCTCCCAAAGTCGAGTCCAAACTGTCTGGGGACAATCAATGTCTGATACAACACACATAGTGTCAAGATCAACACTAGAACAAATCAATCCTACAATATGATCACTAATAATACCCCATCCTGAATAACTCCCTGGTGTGTTTGGTGTAGGTATGAGTCCATATAGATAAAGAAAAATATCAAGCCACTGGAGATGTGTCAAGATGTTGTTTCACCAAGACTCATAGTTATCCTTTGTCAAGTTGACCACAGAATGATGAATAGAAAAACCCATGATACTTCCTAAAATGATAAAACCATAGACTAATAACCTTAGTACATATAAAGTAGATCAAATGAAGTCATCTCAAGAAAATAGATCCTTTTAGGTGCCAAGAAGTCCAAGTAATTGACAAAAATGTGAAATCACAAAATACTGAATAAAATATCTTGGGGCATATTCTAGAAAAAGTGCATGGATGGATTTGAAAAGCTTTGTAACACCTTTTAAAGCCACTAGAATTACAAAAATTGAAGATACAGGAAAAACGTTATGAGCTTGGGAGTGAAAAATGAAGATATAAATTTGACTGAGACTAAAATAAAATAGCAACAAAATCTAATGATGAGACCTAAACCACTAGATAGTGCTTGGAACTAGCTTTCGAATGATATCTTGTTTGCTTGATTTTGACACCATATACCCAAGTTATGGCCAAAAGAAAAAATAGCTCCTTTAGGGACAAAGGGGGCTAGGAGGGGCCTTGGAGGTTATCGTATGACTGACACCATGTTGATGTCAACATGACGTCAAAGGAATATTTAGGGAATATTCCCCTCATCAGAAAAAGAAAAAAAAACGTGTTTGCCTAGATAAACATAATATTGTTGGAATATTCATTGAGATTTGTTGGAATATGCTTGGAATATTTGAATGATTCTAATTGCTAGTTTTCTTTCCAACCGCGCAAGACTATTGCCAATTTTTTTTAGTGGTGCCAATATTTCTGTTGAAACTAGGAAGAGTTGGTCAGGTGGTTTTAATACCATTGAAGTGACATGTATAGGTCATGACCGACAATCAATAGAGGTCGCTGAGGTTTTGCTTGCCATTAGTTGACAAGTTCACAAGGCCTAATGACCCACATGACCTATGTATTGAGCAAACCTAGGTACATTGTACCCACAAAAACCCTTTTTTTATTTTTTTCTTTTATATTTTTTGTTTTGATTTTCAATTTTGTAAAAAAAATATTTTTTTGAAAAATAGAATGATTTTTTTTAAAACCCTCATACCTGTACAGGGATGCGCAATCCCATAATGATACAGTCATATGATCCACATGGATGTATAGATCTCGTTAGGATTTTTGTAACCCTTTAAAAAATTATTTTTTGCAACTATACCAATTTTGACCAAACAACAAACATTCCTAAGGTTTTTGATCATTCTAGACTCAATAGTGATGCTCATTTTTCCCTAGGATGAGCCATTTTTTTGTCAAGGAAAAATCTCTCAAAAATTAGACAAGAAGTCACAGATTTGGTGCTCTGGTACCATGTTAAAGTTTATGATTGAACCCCACAGTTTCAAAAAATCACCTGCAACCAAAATCCCACATCTGAAAAATCTAAGCAATGATTATGCCATGCAACCAAGAGAGAGAAGATTGATCCACAAGAGCATTTGGTATGCCTTTTGTATTGAATAATGAATGATTAATGCTTATAAAAGCATAAAAAGAAAACCCTAGATGAAGATTTGATTAGATTGTGGCAAGTGTCTTAATCTCATGCAATGAGACAACTTGGCCTATATTAGTCCAATCTAATAATAAAAAATCACTCCTAAGTGTAGCTTAAGTGAATAAAGTAATGAGGGACTTACTAATTAATTAATGATTAACTAATTATTAAGTGATGTCCTAATTACTCCAACAATAGATCCACCATGATTGTCACTACAAAATTTCATCATAAACGCATTACAAAAAAGAGAGGATGTAGATGTTACAATAGAATTTGAATAAATATAGGGAAGTATATAGTTGCATATATTTAATTGATAGTTAAAATATAAAGTTAATTATTTTTTTCATTTTATAAAAAATTTAGAAGTGATTGCATGTCCCCTTAAGACCTATCCTCTTAGCTCACCCTAAGCCATCCCAGATTATGTACCCTTTTAATACATCTCCTAATTATAGAACTAATTTTTGTACATGAAACATAATTTGAGTCAAGGCTCTTGTATCTCCCCTTAATCCATCTTCTTATGACCCCTTAATTCATCCTCTTAGCTACCCTAAATCCATCCTCTTACATTCCCTTAATTTATTATCTTAACTCCCCTTAAGCCATCCTCTTAGGACCCCTTAAGTCATCCTCTTAGCTATCATAAATACATCCTCTTGTGTCCCATTAAGTCATTCTCTTAACTCCCTCTAATCCATCATCTTAGGACCCCTTAATTCATCCTCTTAGCTACCCTAAATCCATCCCATTTCAACCCCTTAATTCATTATCATAACTCCCCTTAATCCATCCTCTTAGGACCCCTTAAGTCATCCTCTTAGCTACCCTAAATCCATCCTCTTGTGTCACCTTAATTTATTATCTTAACTCCCCTTAAGCCATCATCTTAGGACCCCTTAATTCATACTCTTAGCTACCCTAAATCTATCCTCTTGTGTCACCTTAAGTCATTCTCTTGAGTCCCCTTAAGCCATCCTCTTACCCCCCTCTTAATTCATCTTCTAATTATATATAAATTTCTCAAATGAATTAGAGTTAAGTCTCATGTGTATCTCCCCTTAATCCATCCTCTTATGTTAGTCTTAAGTTATTTACTAATTATATTTAATCATTTTAGGTCTCCCACAACTAGATGACATTGGTGACCACTACTTGTGCATTCAACAACTCATGACAAAATATAGTATAATTTCCCTATGGTAGGCATCACTTGAATATGTAAGGAATTTCTAAGATCCACTTTTTAAAATTTTATTAAATTGTAATTTCCTCACATGACTTGGAGTTATGACTGATAAAATATATAGTTAATTTGTACTTATATTCATTATTTTTCTAGTTCCCCTACTAGTAGATCCATCCACCGTGATTATCACTACAAATTTTCATCATAGATGCATTAAGAAAAAGAGGATGCAGATGCTGCAATGGAATTTGAATAAATACAAGTAATTATATATTTGCATATATTTAATTGAGTAAAAATATAAATTTAATTAATTCTTGTCATTTTATAAAAAAAAATTAGAAGTAATTGCATGTCCCCTTAAGTCATATACTCTTAGCTCCCCTTAAGCCATCCTATATTGTGTACCCTTTTAAGCCATCTCCTAATTATATAACTAATTTTCTCACATGACACTTAATTTGAGTCAAGGATCTTGTATCTCCCCTTAATTCATCCCCCTCTTAATTCATCTTCTAATTATAGCTCAATTTCTCACATGACTTCAAGTCAAGGCTCATGTGTATCTCCCTTTAATCCATCCTCTTATGTCACCTTAAGTAATTTCATAATTTTCTCACATGACATATACTTTGAGTCAAGGCTCTTGTATCTCCCCTTAAGCTATCCTCTTAGATGTCCTAATTTCATCATCTTATGTCCCCTTAAGTCATCCTCTTAACTCCCCTTAAGGAATTTCTAAGATATATTTTTCTAAATTTATTTAAATTGTACAATTTTCTCTCATGACTTGGAGTTAAATGACTCATAAAATATAT
>VDFB02311744.1:0-14754 GCA_007258455.2 Sequoia sempervirens | reverse complement strand
ATATGGCTCCTCAGGGATTGATTTTCCTTAATTTTATTTTGAATAAAAATACCTAGATTTCTTTTCTCAAAAATCCTTTTAGTTACATGGTGTGTATCATAAGTAATCCATATGTCCTTCATTAATGCATAAAATTCATATGCCTTCATTTTCTTTGAATTCCTTTTGCTTGGGCTATGACACTATATGATGGAAATTGATACATACAAATAAATCAAGCAAGAACACAAGAGATAACTTGAAAGAGATAAATTGCATGTAATAATGAAAAAGCAATGGTCAATTTATAAAAATCCAACAACATAAACCGTAATATTATGGTGACAACTAACCCTTACCCTAAAATGAATTAAATGAGAAAAAAGTCATGTGTTCACATTATTTGATAAAGTTAAATATATTCATAAAGTGATTCTATTACTATACCTATCACTATGACTAATATGACCATTACAACATTTATAAAAAATACTACCAATTATCCTCAAGCAATTTTTAACTCTACTTATTATCTACATATCGCATAAAAATGTATTTCCTACCTTGAGGTTCTAACTTCTTCCATAGCTCCAAAGGAACCAATGCATAGTACGTGCAACCAAAAACTCTTAAAAAATGTATTTTGGGCTTATAACCAAACCAAGTTTCAAAGATGTCATGCTTTCTAAGCTAAGCAAGGAGTCTTATTTCAAAGATATGTAGTAGTATGTACAACCTCTACCTAGTATTTGGAGTCCAATTGTTTATGGTACAACATTGACCTAGTTGCATTGAGGTTTTGTTCTCTTTATGACCCCATTTTGTCAGATGCATATGAAGTGGTAAATTGACTTAGAATTCCACTTTCAAGACAATAATCAACATGTTTTTTTGAGATATATTCTCCCCAATTATTTGATCCCAAAATTTTCAATTTCTATCTAGTTTGTATTTTAATTAAAAAAATAAACTAATGAAAGTGATAAAAAGTTCATATTTATTTTTAAGAAATAAATTCAAGTCATTATTGGAAAATCTTTAATAAAAGTAAAACATGGTGACAACCTATGAATGAAGTAACTTTCATGTTAAATTTTTTATTAATGACCACAAGTGGCCAAAATGGACCAATGGGACTTCAAAATACAATTGGAGACAATAGAAAGAGGGAGCCAACAAAAGGCCCCAAATAAACTACAAGCAAAAAGATAACTAAAAGTGAAAATATTTTTTTATGAAGAAAAAAGGAGGGGTAAACCTAGATGAGGGGAATCCTAATTGGTAAGAAAGGATAAAACCAATGAGATGATGACTAAAAATAGTTTCTAAAAATTCTAACATGCCAAGATAAGGGACTAATTGTTAGCTCTAGTGTAGAACTAGGGACATCAAAATTTCAAAATAAGGCGGCACTAGGTTTAATTCTTGTATCCCCTGGGAAGAGTAACCAAAACACTCATCAATAATTGTGAAGGCAATTCGTCACAAGATCGTGAGAAGTCAAAATTCGTGAGAATTCTTGAGTTAAGAGGCCGTGGCTACATGACAAGAGAGTAGAGACATATCTTGAAACATTGTTTGAAACTTCATATTTTTTGTTTTATTTTCAGATGTTGACATCAGATAGCCCTATCAATATTTGTGGCACAATGGACCATACTTTAATTGTTATCTTGATGATTGCTACAATGGCTTGCCACTCCAAATCGTCAACATGTTGTTTTTGTGGATGAACATACTAATTATTTGTTTGTAGTAAGTGATTATTTTGTTATATGTCATTCCATAGTTCAATTTATTTATATTAACATCTATACTTCTTATTGTATTAGTTGAATCTCCAAAGAAGTGAAGAGAGGAGGATGAGTGAGTGCATTCAAAAGAAAACATCATCACTTGCATCTCCATCTAGTTTACATTCAAAGGAAACTCATGATCTATTTCCTTCCCCTAGTGGGAAATGACTATGTATTAGGGTCATTTGTTGTATGTATACAAGGCATTTTTGAACATATGTTTTCTACTATCGATATGTGATATTTTATGTCCATATGGCCTTTTTGCAAGATTAATGACTTTATTAGATATATTGTATAATTTTCTCAAAAATAATGTTGTATGGCCTTAGGGATTTTTGGTTAATGTAAATCTTATTTTACCACTGTTATCAGATTATATCATTGAATGCTTTTCCTCTCACCTCACACTTCTCTTCATCAAATGAAAAGCACACACTATTTATATAATTATTCCTTTGTGAAGAATGACATACTTTTCAAAGATTGATGTCTTTTCAAAAATAGATTGTTGCTTATTATGTTATTAAAAAGTCACTAACTTATTTTAATCCTAATGTTGTATTTTAATATTTGTCTTTAATTAGCTACCTAAGTGATACCTTCGTAAATCTCCAATATTTTTTTAAGGATAATGCAAGCATTTAAACTCTTTTAAATTTAGTGTTGGTTTATCTTTACATGCCAAATTTAAACTCATGTGTGTTTTATTATTCATTATAGGTTTATTTTCATTAGTTTTTAGAATCATATGATAGAATTGAGAACTAGAAACATATTTAATTATGTTCCATTTTACTATAACGTATCCATTCCACTTATCTTGTTGTCAATAGGATATGCATTTCTTAAAATTGACAAGGTCGATCATCTTAGCCAAACCATAGAATCAATCACTTGCATTACCTTGAGATTATATTATCAAATTATTTTAGCTTATTTTCTAAAATGTAAAAGGAAAAATGCAATTGACAACAACCTATCAAACTACCAAAAAATTTCTTCCTTGACATAAAACACTTAATATGTGTATATTTGTAGACATGTAAAAATGACATAACACTTATCGCACATCCTAAATGACATTGGCATAATTATCATTTAATATCATTGCATTTCACTTATTTACATCAAAAACCCTAATTTTCTCTATTAATTAAATAATCTTAAATTATTTAATTAGTTCACTATTTTAATCATTTATCTAATATTTATTCCTCCTGATTAATTAAATAACATCAATTATTTAATTATGTTGCTAATTTACCCTATTCCCCTAAATCAATTAAATTATTAATACTTTATAGTTTAATTAAATCACTTTCCCCCTTTTCTAAATAGAAAAATTAAATTAATTATTCAAAACATCATTCAAAAAGGTCAAAACAAACAAATATAACTTTATTTGTTAAAGTCAAACATGACTTAAACTTTCAACTCAAAAATAGTAATTAATTAATTATCCTCACCCCCTTTTGTGATTGAGAAAATTATGGTCACTGATTGCTCACTCTGATTGGCTAACTAACTCATCTATTTCCTAACTAATTCCTTTATTCTTCAATCCCACTAACCTCTCAATCTATTTCCTCAATTCCACTAAATACTTAACTTGATTTCATCAATCACATTCATTATGCAATCTAAATCCTCTGATTCTTCCCATCTATTTCCTCTCAATGGTTTTAAACCATTGATCAAGATATTCTACTACACAATCTTGATTGTTCATCTCAAAATGTAAAATCTATAAAATAACCTTCAACCTCCTCACAAAACCATCTAGAATTCATGTAAGTGAAGCATTGCACAATTATGTCTTAAGTACGTTACAATTATCATCACAATTCTATTTCAACATTACACACACATTGAAGCTTTTGCAACATTTATAATGGAGGCTTTGCATTGAGTACAAAAATTTGACATTCAACATCAAATGCAAATACAACTTTAATATGATATGGGTAATTTTATAGTTTAATTGATTTCATTGTTTGTTATTTAATTGTTTCATTAAATTCATCTCAATTATTTCATTGAATTCATCAATTTATATTCTTCATTTTGTGAGTAATGGGTTTAGGAATCTTAATCTTGTTTGAATTAGATTAGTTCAATTCATTTATGTTGTTTTCCTATATCATCAAGTACCCCCTTACAACATCTGGCACGCTTAGTGGGACCCTAGGTCCTTAACGTTAATAATTTCATGAGTTATTTGAGCAGTTGTAGGTTTCAAAACACAATCATATTTTCCAAAAAACATAATTGATAATTTTCACACAAAAGTTTTAGAAACTTTACTACAATTGCCTTTTTTTTCTACCACAATTGCACAAAATTTGGCTGTTTTTGAAATTTAAACCACTTTTGACAAAAACAGGTCCACAATTGCATGTTTGGACTGCTCTTGCATCTAGAAACAGGTCCACAATTGCACTAAAAAGGGCCAATTTTGACTAAGATGACTTTTTTTGCTCTATTCTTTTTTATTTAAAATCTGCAAGTAGTTTTGATGATTTCTAACGCTAACGGGTGATTGCTTTGGGTGTTTTGGAAATTTCTAACATCTCTTGTGTAGCTCTTGCAAGAATATAGCACTTTTTTTCTTGAAAAAATGAAACTAATGCTTTGGTTGTAGAGAAGGCGAATGGTCCAAGTCTAGTTTTTCAAAAGCTTTCTTAGTTTAGGAAAAAACATTTCAAATTTGGTGTTGTAAAATTGAATCCCAACTTGCACACTTAAATTTGATGTTTTAAAACTAAACCTTTAAAGCTTTATTAGTTTAGGAACATTTTGATTTGGTGTTGTAAAATTGAACCCACAATTACACATTTAAATTTGGTGTTTTAATATTGAACTTTGTAAGCTTTCATAGTTTAGGAAACATTTTGTTTTGGTGTTAATAAACTGAACCCACAATTTATACACTTCAAATTGGTGATCTTAAAATGAACTTTCAAAAGATTTCATAGTTTATAAATTTGGTGCACATAAAAAATGAACTCTATACTTTCACACTTCAATTTTGGGTGATGCCCATCGAGGCTTAAAAAGAATATCTGCAATGAATTGTATGTTGTGTCTTCAATGTTTGGAAAACTAAGTGTCTATCCTCTCCCCTTGTGTCTTTTGGAAATCTTGGGTAACGAAAATCACTTTGACTTTCACATTTGTTTCATTTCACACATCACCTTTAGACGACCTGCCTTTGAGATACATCCCGCACTGGATAACTCAAGGTAACTCAAAGTGGTTTTTCCCTTAGGTTGCTATATAAATTAGGTCACAGCTAAATGCCAAAACCAAATCGGTGATTACTTGGTCATCAATGCCATTCAAAATAGGGAGGTAGCTTTTGGTATATAGTGCCCCTAGTAGAGTGGTTAGAGCTTTTAGTAGCTTGTTGGGTGCTAGCCAAGCATTGGATCCCCTAAGCAATGACTAAGAAACATTGTACTAGTGGCCACCCTTTTTATCCAAAACATTCTTTGAAAGTGGTGCACCAAAAATTACTTCTAAGAAGTTACTTACTAAGTTCGATTTATGGTCGAGTTAAAATTCTCTCCATAAGTCGCATGTAAAATCATCCCTTTAGGGCATGAGGTATGCCCACCTAAAAGAATGTGCCTATCTTTAGGTTGTAATGATTGTCTTCATGAACTTTCCAGAATTCTTCATTACGTTGAACATCAAACACTTTGCTTGATTTAAAAAGAACACAACAAAACAAGCATTGAACTTGGTTATCAAATCTCAAACCCTTTGGACTTAGTGTGAATACCTTTGAAAAGAGCCCTATATTTGCACTCCTTAAAAGATATCTTAAACAAATATCTCTAAAGGTTTCCAAATAATTAGGCTTACATTTCAAGTCACATTTTAGACCAAAGTCAACATTGGGAACTATGGTTTTAGTATCTTGACTTTCAAAAACCTTGAGCTTTTGTGGAAAAAAACTTGCTTAAACTATATATATTTAGAGTCAAACTATTTTTTTATTATTGTGTTGTATTATATCACTTGCCAAAATTCTCAAAAACAAATTAGATCAAACAAGACATCAAAAAATTACAAAACTTGTCCAAACTACTGTCAACATGGAAAACTTGAAACAAGATTGAATGAAAGTTGTTGTTGTAGATATTTTTTTGCTTTTGACCTAAAGATTACCGCAGTTAACCAAAAACTTGCCACTATTGCTCTCTAGATTATGATAGTCACTATAAAAAAATTTCCACTTTTGAAAAATAGAACACAGTTGCCTTAAAATTTCCACTATTGATCATAATACTACCATAGTTGACCCATGTTTTTAGTCGTAGTTGGCATAAATCTGGCCACTTTTGACTTCACTGTTCTCTAGTCATAAAAATTACAAATAGAGGCCACTTTTGATAAAACTTATCGTTGTTGTCCTACATATCCACCGCTAGTACTCAAAAGATTGCATCGATTGCCCTATTTTTTGGTGAAAAATTGGAAACTGATCCTAAATTAGTTAGTCTTTTTAACTTTTGAGAATTAAATATTCACACTTCCAAAACACCTCATATATGCATAAATTCATATCCATTTGCAAAATCAAACACCCCAAAACCTAGATTTAGAATTCAAAATCCAAAGACAACTTGGATTATTCCTTTACTCTCGATTTCTAAGATATCAAAATTTGCTTGCACCTCAAGGCTAATTCAAGTAAATCTTCAAAAACATATCCTCTAGAAAAATGAAGTGAAATATCGATCCAAGTTATCTAAACATTTTGAATCCCAAATTTAGCATCATTTCCAAAACATTCACTAACCATCACTCACTTTATGACCATTTGGCATCCTATGGCTCCAATTCAACAACCAGATCTTATGGAACATATTATACAACCCAATCTCATGCAAATTGAAGGTGAAAAATCAGACATTATCAGTAGTTTGAGAAATTTTGTGATTGAGAAAAAGGAAACACAAACTCAGTGGAGAAACATAGCTAATATCCTAGACAAAGAAGAATGAAAAGTTGATCTTGCGGTTGAAAGGCCAGTATTACCACCTCTTGCATGGCAATAGAAAATATTAGCTCACCCAAAACATAATACCATTCTCTTAAAATAGAAAATCCCAAAAATAAAGTGTCTTTTCATTTCATAGGTAGAAATCACCAACTTTCACAATGTCTTGGAACTTGTTTATGACAACCACACAATCTCAACACAAAAAAAAAAATGGAAGCAAAAAATATTAGCTCAAGTGTACCAAAAATGAACACTACCAATGAGGAAACTTATGTATGGGGATATAAACCAAGTGACCTTACAACTCCTCAAAGAGAACCCACGTTTAAAGCAAACCAAGGTCAACCCCTTAGTGAGGCAAAAGTAATTCTTAGGAATCAAGAAGGAATTGCTAAACAAAACCAACCTCAAGATTCCCAAAATTACACCATAGAAGAAGATGATAGTGATAGGGAACTTACTGAGGAAAGACTCATAGAACATTCCCAAAATCCTAAAATGTAGAAACTTATGGATAAGATGCTTGGGATAAACATAAACCAATATTTCTTCACACTCACAAAAAGTGGTGTGAAACTACCCATTGACTTCAATGTGGACATACTAAAAGATCCAAATATTATTCCACCAAGAGATCAAACATTAGTTATACAACTTCCAAAACCAACCATATATCCCAACATACCACCATTTTTTTCACAAAACAATGATCAAACACAACCCAAGGATAACCCATTGTTTCAACAACCATCCCAAATTGAACAAGTAGTTGTGGCACAATAGTATCAAGGAAATAAAAACCAAAACATGCCACAACATAACACAGTGAAAAACATGGGGAACATTCCAACAGACCAACAAGGTAGTAACCCATCACAAGGGAAATACGTGCCACAACACACTTCATATGTTGAACCTTCCAACAACTTGCAATATCAACATGGGAAATTATTACCGATCCAACCACAACAAGGTTTACCATCAACGCAGTACCAAGGTAACCTTCCACCAAATCAACCACAAAAAGGTTTACCATCAACACAATACCAAGGTAACCTTCAACCAAATCAACCACAACAAGGTTTACCATCAATGCAAGACCAAGGTAACCTTCAACAAAATCAACCACAACAAGGTTTATCATCAAGGTAGTACCAAGGTAACCTTCAACCAAATCAACCACAACAAGGTGTACCATCAATGCAGTACCAAGGTAAACTTCAACCAAAGCAACCATAAGGTTTACCATCAATGCAATACCCAGGTAACCTTCAAAATTTCCAACAACAAGGTATTCCACAAACAAACTACCAAGGCAACCTTCAACAAAATCTACAATAAGGTGTACCATCAACACAAAACTTAGGTACCCTTCAACAACACAATCCACAACTACAAGGTATACCATCAACAAAATATCAAGGTATCCTTCAAAAACATTCACAACAACATGGTTTACCACAAATGAACTATCAGAGTACACCCCAAACTCAACAACACTTTGTCCAACATCAAAATCATCAACAACAATAGTAAGGAGGGCCACAAAGCTAGTACTAAGGAACACCTTAAGGTCAATATCAGGGTACATAGCAAGGACTTAACTTACCTTTTACGTAACAAGGACCTAACATACATTATGTACAATATGGTCCTCAAAATCCCATATTACATAATATCCTATTTACAATCAAACAAATGTCATGGGACAATAGATTTACAATACCCAACATCCTCAAACAAGCACACCAAATAATGACATAAATGTACAACTTCAAACACTCAAACAAAGGATATCGGATATAGAAATTGGAAAACCCAAGAAGAGTTATGCTCTTCAAGACATTTGTCCATATCCATTTGATCAAAATATATCCATGGTACCTTTCCCCAAAGGCTTTGAAATACCAAAATTTGACAAGTAGGGGGAAGGGAGATCCAATTGAGCATGTATGTGAGTTTTCAGTATCTTGCATGGAACTACAATGAAATGACACCTACTTGATGAGACTTTTTCCATGGAGCCTTAATAGGCCTGCTATAGATTGGTTCTCTCGTTTAGCTCCAAGTATCAGAATGTTTGATGAGTTGTCAGATAAGTTTTTCAACCATTTCTCATATAACATAGAACGTGACATTATGATCGCCGACCTTTATAAAATCAAACAAAATCAAGGTGAATCATTTACCTCATACTTACAAAGATGGAGGCACAAAGTAAGAAAAATTAAGTGGCCCATTCTAGAGAAACAACTTGTCAATGTTTTTATCTCCAAAGTACATACATATATCAATTACAACCTCATGGTTTTGTGCCCAAGAAATTTTGAGGAAACTATTGAAAAAGGTATACTTATCAAAAGATACCTTGTTTCAAGAGGAACAATCAAACTTTACAACCAAAAAGATCAACCTTCTACTTCAAATTACAAACCCAAGATATGGGCGAAGAACAAGAATGTAACCAATGATGGAGTAGTCGACACTAAGGTTTTATGTGATATGAAAATTCTTAATATGCCAAAAAATTAGGTCCAAACAACACAACAAGGTTATCCCTAGAAGAACCAACCCAACTATCAACAAAACAATCAACTTAGTTATCCATAGAACAACCAATCCAACAACAAACAACAAAATCAAGGATAGGATAACGAAATAAGATCACCAAGACAATATGACCAACCACAAAGGAAATTTACTCCTTTGGGAGAAACTGTTGAGGTCATTATGCACAAACTAGTCCAAAAGAACCTTATCAAAATAAATTTCAGACCAAATTATGAGCAACCCAACATCAAACCCCCTTGGTTATAATGAGAATGATAAATTTGAATTTCACAAAATCAAGGGGCGCACTATCAAAAATTTCATGAGACTCAAGAATAGTGTACAAGATCTAATCAAAAAGGAAGAAGTGGACATCGAACCTTGTCTTGGAAATAAAGACCTAAAGATTTACAATGATCCAATTCCTGACCATTCTAGGAGAAATAACAAAGGAAAAGAACAAGATTACCAAAAGGTTTCTATCTCTTATGGCAAGGATACCATTCTAAGACAAATCTCATGTGATGATCATACCATCTGTACATTAACCTTACGAGGCAAAGAACCTAAATGTAATGTGACCATCTGAAGGGGAAGAGTAACCATCCAAGGAGCACCAACTCAAGTAAAGGCCACAAGTAAGCCATCAAGTGATTATAGCATTATGGACCAACTCAAGAAAACTCCTGCCTTAATCTCCATCCTTGAGCTCATAAAAATGTCATCAAAACATAAAGAGATATTGGAGAAATCCCTTGTCAAAACATGAGTCCCAAACACCTTTGACACTAATCAATTGCAGGCTATGGTTGGAAAATCACATCCACTCACCATTTAGTCTTTTCTGAGAAGGACCTTCCGCAAATATTGTTTCACAATCAAGCTCTTTATTTAAAACTAGGTGTCCACAAACACAAAGTCAAGAGGGTACTCATAGATAACAGTGCATGTCTAAAAATTTCTACCTTAAAATTTGTGAAACAATTGGGATACTCTAATGATGTCATAGATAAAAATAAGACCATCATCATCAAAGCTTATGATGACATGGAGTGCAATTTAGAAGGGACAATCCAGCTACTTGTTCAAATAGGACCAACAATAATTGAAAGTACTTTTCAAGTACTGGATCTCAAGCTTCCATACAACCTTCTTTTGGGTTGACCATGGATACACACTTTGAAAGAAGTACCATCTACATTCCATCAATACCTAAATCTTCCTTATGACAATAAGGAAATTACCATATATGTCAACCCCAAACCTTTCCACTATTCTACTAAATTAGAGGGAAAGTATAAAAGGATTCAAAAAATACCCAACAATGATATATATTTCCACTCCTTATCATACATAGACCCATAATCACTACCCTCATCCTCCACTACACCATCATCCACTAAGCTACCAAAATCCGATGCCAAGATCCAAGTACTTGACAAGGGTTGTGGGGAATACCATTTCAACCAATATTTTTGTATTGGAATGCTTCCCCTAGCACCTAAGACTTATATGGAGGACAAAAAGAGATCACACATGTACAAAATGTAACAATGGTAGTCAAATTACCATCTTCACCAAGTGCAAGATGAAGAGGTATGTGAAGAAGACCTATCTTCCTGGATCTACAAATAAGAGGGACGAGAATAACCACTACCTCCCCTTCCTATTGATGAAAACAAAAAAGGGTACCAACTAGTGAAAAGAATGGGACTCATGGGAGAAGGTGGCCTTGGTCTACATGGACAAGTAGAAGAGAACCGATCATTATATAAAAGCACCCAAAGAATCTTGGATTGGGTTATGGATTGTCTAACATGATTATCCCAGATAATAAAAAACACCTCTTATGAGGATGGAGCTACTTCTACCACTGATGAGCCATCAAATACTTGTGAACATCTAGATGATTACTTATATATCCAATATATGTTTGAAACCCTCAATGTAAATACTATCATCACCCAACCTACATCCAAACCTACATCTAATGATAACCATATCAAGATAGATTCCAATGAATATGAATGGGATTCGTGTGAATCAAGTGAATATAACCTAGATACCTTATGGAGATTTGAAAAAAGAAATGTCCCTAACCTAGAAACAACATCCATAAGCTTTTTCAATACCAACAAAAAAATATCCTTGGATTATCCACAATTGATAAATTGGGACCAACAACTCATACACTAGTTTTGGACACATTCTAGAATGATGAGGCTATTTATGCGAAGTTCATGGGACTTCAAACAAATATACCGTAAGGGGATCACAAAGTAGGGTTTGTAAGGGAACTAGATCAAGGAGCATATTTTAGAGGGGAGATTGTGTATTCCAGTCACAAAATAAAAAATAAAAAAGAGGTCTCCTAAAGAAAACCACAATGTGGCTTTATCAGATCTAGAAAAAAGAAAAAAAAAGGATGTTTCTAAAGGTGAAAACATCTCCGAGGTTCCCAAAGATGGAACATTCAATCTCCCCACCATAGAATATCAAGAGAAATAAAAAATCCTAGTTGAAGACGCTGAACCTATCAATGTTGGCAAAACAGAAACACCAAAAATCACATACCATGCAACATCACTTGATCCTGAAGAAAAGATAAAATTCTCAGCATTCATCAAGGAAAGGAAAATAAAATTTGCATGGACATATGCTGACATGCCAAGGCTAGATCCAACATTGGTCATACACCACATAACAGTATTCCCTAGAGCTAAACCCATCAAGCAAAAGCTACAGAAGATGCATCCACATATAGCACTTTTGGTAAAAGTGGAACTTTAAAATTTATCTGTTATGAAATAACTTGCACAATAGAAGAATATGATATGAAATATGCTGCAAATACTTGATAATAACTGAGAATAACAAGCCACTTCGAGGGGGAAAACCTCCAAATATCTCTAATGAGAAATACACACTTACAACCCCAAGGATGAAATAAGACTCTACAACCTCCTATATATATTCACTCTATTTATGCCTAGGGATATCACCTAGGCCAATTTGTGCTACACTCTATATAAGTCTTAGGTCTGTACCTAAAAAATAAATAAATGTAACATTATGATTAAAGGATATATGACTTAATAGAGAGTTACAAGTATAGCCACAAGCCAACTATTCATAACTCCAAAGGTACACTAATATTGAAGTATGCAGTACGCCCTAATTTCTTCAAAGAAGTACCAAAATTCCAATGCTAATCAAGTTTGATACTTTTGAATGAGCTCCTCATCCCTCCCATGTGGCATCCTCTAACTGGTAAACATTCCATTGGATGAGATAATTTGAGAGTTCTATTCCCTTGTGCCTTTGGTGCATGCTCTGATGTGAATGCACTCCTTGGTCTCAAAATGATTCTTCCTTCTTCACCGATCTCTGGTAGTATTGTTTGAGTGGGAATATTATGCTCAATGACCTTCTTCAGACATGAAACATGAAAAACTAGATGTATCTTTGTTGTTGGTGGCAACTCAAGCTTGTAGGAAACATTACCGATCTTTTGCATGATTTGGTATGGACCATAATGCCTTGGAGACAACTTATTATTCTTTTTTTGTTGCTTTAGTGAGATTTTCTTATAAGGCTGCAATCTCAAGAAGACCCAATCCCCTACTTCAAAACTTCTTTCACTACAATGTTGGTCTACTGATTGTTTCATTCGATTTTGTGCGATGGCCAAATTCTCCTTGAGTCCTAAAAGTACTTGTTGATGAAGCAAGTGGTCTTCAATTGCTTGAACTCTTGGAGACACCTTTATTGATGATGTGATGGAAGAAGGATGATATCCATAAAGTGAAAAAAATGGAGACATTTTTGATGAGCTATGAAAATAAGTGTTATACCACCATTCTGCAAGTGGTAGCCAATCTACCCACTGAGACTATTTCTCTGAAGTGAAAGAATGTAGATATCCTTCCAAACACTTACTAACAACCTCAATTTTCCCATCTGATTGAGGGTGGTATGAAGAGTTATGAGCCAATTAAGTACCCAAACATGAGAATAAATCTTTCCAAAAGTGACTAGTGAAGATAGGATCACAATCACTAACAATAACCTTTGGTGTACCATGTAGCTTTTGGATATTCTCCAAAAAAGATTTTGCCATTGCACTTGCTGTAAAAGGATGTGATAATGCAATGAAATGTGCATTTTTAGTGAGGTGATCAACTACCACCACGATGACATTATGACCTTTAGATTTTGGAAGCCCTGTGATGAAGTCCATGGATACCTCTTCCCAATGCTAGCTAGGAATAGATAAGGGTTGCAAGAGACCTAGTGTCTTAATTGTCTCCCCTTTATGCCTTTGACAAACCAAACATTCAGCCACAAATTTTTGAACATCACCCTTTAGCCCTTCACAAAAAAAGTATTTCTTGACTCGATGATATGTCTTCAAAAATACTAAATGACCACCCATTGGAGACTCATGCAAATCTATGAGAATCTTGTGTTTAAGAGTGGAATTCTTGCAAAGATACAAACACTCTTTATACCAAAGATCATCTCCCTTCCAACAAAAATTATTTGAACTACTAGGATCACTTTTCAATTGTTTGATGAGATTACTTGTCGCAACATCATTTTACCACTTTGATTTGGCTTTCTCCACTCAATTTTCTTGTTATATTGAAAGGGAACATAATAAGGCTTCATCTTTCTCATCCTTCCTTGAAAGTGCATCTACGACAATATTTTCTTTTCCTTTCTTATATACAATATCAAAGTCATATCCTAACATCTTAGTGACCCTTTTTTGTTGCTCTTCAGAAGATAGTCTTTGTTCCAAAAAATATTTTAGGCTATCATGATTTGTCTTAACCTTGAAGTGTCTACCCAATAGATAAGGCCTCCATTGTTTCACTGCATGGAGGATTGCTAGCATTTCCTTCTCATAAATAGGTTTTAGTTGATTCTTACCTTTTAATTGACGACTCTCAAAAGAAATTGGTTGACCTTCTTGCATGAGCACAGCTCCTATCCCATTTCCACAAGCATCACATTCCACAATGAATTACTTGGTGAATTCAGGAGTGGCAAGCACTGGAGTTGTACACATAGCCTCCTTCAATCTCTCAAATGTTGTATTGGCAGACTCGTTCCAATGAAAAGAATGCTTCTTCAATAGAGTGGTGAGAGGTGCTGCTATACAACCATAATTCTTCAGAAATATTCTATAGTACCCTGTCAATCCCAAGAAACCCCTCAGTTTCTTAATGGTTTTTGGAATAGGTCATTCCATGATAGCCTTAATTTTGTTAGGGTCCACCTTTACTCCTTCATGTGAAACTATGTGTCCCAAATACTCCACCTCCTTAAGACCAAAAGCACACTTGGATGGCATAGCATAGAGTTTATGATCTCGGGCATTTCTTAATGCTTGATCTACATGTTGGAAAA
>VDFB02311741.1:0-13018 GCA_007258455.2 Sequoia sempervirens | reverse complement strand
TTTTGATTAAACTTTGTTTTAATTTCTAGGAAATCAATATCCACCTCCAAATATTGATAATTCACAATCACCTCCTCATGGAGACCCTCTCGAACATGAAGAACATCAAACCCCTCCCTCGATTTGTAGACATCCTATAGGAACTCAAGAAAATATTTTAAATCAAATAGAAAACAACAAAATAGAGCTTGACGAATCGATTGCAAGGTTAAATGAACATGTTGCAATCCACCCTCATAGGAAAGGCATTGTTGAATCCCTAAAATTGAGTGTACATCTCATGTAGGATCAATGAGTAAACAAATAAATTTTTCTTCAAATGAGAGGGAGGAATTAAAAAAAATTATGCAAGTGGACTTTCCTATGCATAAGTGAAGAAAGAAAAAATTAGCAAAGCTGACTTGTCTGCCCTTTACATAGACCCAAGAACCAATGCACTTTTATCACTTGCATGCAGGAGGTTCCCCATCCATTGGTGCCACCATGAATCAATTAAAAATAATTTTTGGGAGTGGTGGCGGATGGTTTTTAACCAACCTCCATGCAATAACTACGAGGTCGCATAGTATTTTTTGAGGAAACTCTATTGTGAGTTTGTCCACAACTATTGTGAGAAGCTTGCTCTGCAAGTATATTGTAATCTTTTAATTTTTGAATAATATATTGGGTAGCTTTTGGAGTGTGGGGTTTTTCTCCCGATAGGGTTTTCCCCATGTAAATCATTGTGTTGTGGTATGCATGATATTTGTGTTTATTTTTGTTTAAGTTTTTTAAATGTTAAAGATCTATAAAGTTTTGCATTTTTCTCCTCTCAAGATTTGTGTAGGAAGTTGTTATACTATCTTAACTCCCTTACAAGTTGGCTCATGGCATGGGAAACAAAAATGGGAAAATAACTCAAAAAAGGGATGAGTAAGGTACAATTATAGCATTAGTGTCAAGAATGAATGGTACATGATGTTGCTACAAGTGCTCACTTTCTTGTTATTTATGGCATTACCATCCCCTCAGGTGATGTCTTATCATCATATTGGTTTCTTATTAGTTTCATCTATTTTGATATTTGTGTCTTTAGCCTTTGAAACCTCAAAATTACTTCATGGTACATTAACCCCTTTGTTTTTGGGATATTTATTTCAAGTTCCCAAGATTTGCATATGGATATTTTTCTTATCAGTTGTCACTTATTTTGGATTGCTCTTCCTAGTTCATCAATTTTGTGGAAGTATCATAGGGGAAAAAAACTCCATTAGGAACATTCCATGAAATTTAAAATTTCAAACTTGTTATTTTACTTTTATTTTAGGTTTTAAATAGACTTTGAAACCCAATCCTAGGCAAATTGGAATCCAATTGTTTATGGTACAACATTGACCTAGTTGCATCAAGGTTTTATTCTCTTTGAGACCCCATTTTGTTGTGTTGCATATGAAGTGGTATATTGACTTTGAATTCCACTTCCAAGACAATAATCAATAATTTTTCTTTAGATATATTATCCCTAATTATTTGATCCCAAAAATTTCATTTTCCATCTAGTTTGTATTTAAATTAAATAAAGAAACTAATGAAAGCAATGAAAAACTTCATATTTTTTTGTTTCATTTTCAAATATTGACATCAGACAAACCTAGCAATGCTCGTGGCACGATGGACCATGGATTTGTTGCAGCAATAGCCATTTATGATCCTTTAGCAGAGGTATGTGATAGATTAGTAAATTTGACATTATATTTTCTCTTCTATGGTCTATTATTAAAACAAATCATGATATTTGTGTGTAGTTTAATTTTTATCTTGATGGTTGCTACAAGTTCTTGTCACTCCAAATCATTGACATGTTTCTATTGTGGATGAGCGTGTTGATTGTTTGTTTACGGTAAGTGATTATTTTTTCACATGTCATTCCACAATTCAATTTCTATATATCATCTACACTTCTTATTATATTAGTTGGATCTCCATATGGTTTAAGAGAGGAGGATGAGTGAGTGTATTTGAAAGACAACAGCATCAATAGAAACTCCATCCAGATGACAGTTGAAGGCATTGTGCAATCTATTTCCTTCCCCTAGTGGGAAATGAGTATGTAAATTAGGGTAATTTGTTGTATGCCTACGTGGTATTTTTGAACATATGTTTTGTACTATCAATATGTGATATTTTATGCCCATATGTCTTTTTTGTACTAAGCTTGTATGACTTTATTGGATATTGTATACTTTTATCAACATATAACGTTGTATAGCCTTATGGTTTTTAAATTATTATTTTCAAATCTTATTTTACCATTGCTATCAAATTATATAGTTTTATCTTAAATTTTGTCAACATGAGGATTGAGTAAATCCTATTTTTGATAGCTATTCTTGAATGATGTTATCATGCATGTATTGTGTAAATCGCATTGTTATCTTTTTCTTGATTGTTATTGTTGAATATTCAGTGATTATTCATCTGATGCTTAAATAATTACTATTTTTTTTATTACATTCAAGTTTTCACAAGTGCCTATAGATTTCTAACATTCATGACAAATGTGACTAAGTAGAAATTTAATTATCTAAAGACTCCTAAATTTAAGGCCAATAAAAATGTTAGCTTTTTTAATAAAATATTACCAAGAAGAGTATTAATTTAATGTTGATTTTGATTAATGATAAGTCATAATATTCCTATATTTTGTTGTACTTACATTAAAAGTATTAAATTTGGTAGGATTGGCACATAGTTTTTGCATGGGTAGATCACTTCACTCTCACATTCTACATATATTGTGTCAAGTCATGAACTATAATTGTGTTCCCCAAAGTATATTGTATGGCAGTGGCGTGTGTATGATTGATTTGCTCTTCAAATTTTATGAAATATTACATGTTTTCTTTAGTCTCAAAGATTGGTTTTGAAAGTTATAGTACAATGTTTTTTGCTAAGAAGAACTCTAAGTTACAACATATAGAAAAATTTGCAAGAATTGAGCTAAAATGAAACTAGGCATGCCTTTTCTCTATCCCAACATGGGAGAGAATATAGGACAAATTTTATGACCATTTAAGACTACTACTTTGACTAAGTTATTGGACCAACCTTCATTTGGGTATTAGAAAATTGCCTCTCCTACTTTAACTCCTTCAAAGACTCCAAGGTGGCATAGATATCTAAAGAAGTTTCTTGCCTTTTCAAGCTTTGTCAACTCCTAGATGTTTGTAACTGCCTCATTACTTTACTAACTTCCATCGAGCTCCAAACTATCAAAACCTTTTTACCATGTTCATAGGACATTTTTTAAATCTTTGACATGGTCAACAATATCTTAGAGGTGTAGGAGAACTTCAAGGGAAAGTTTTAACACTAGATTGATTGGATTAAGGATTCTTTATCTTCATCTTTTCACCAACTAAAGAATTGTGATATGCATTTACCTCTTTGTTATCTGTCTCAATCTACCATTTTGGCTCATCATACTCTATCATATCTTGTCTTGTTAGAATTTGAACTCACATTATGCTCTATCACTTTGTTCACTATAGATAGTCTCAATGTTGTTGCATTTGTCATTTTGTGCCTCCATTATTGTCTTTCACCACCTAGCTACAACCTTGACGTCCTTTAGTTTGAGCTCCATCATAGGACCTTTTGATTACACTAGCTTTGTCAAACTTGAATAGCCATTAAGTCCCTTTTTTTTGTCTTTTGGGCTACTCACTATCACATTTCTTGCTACCACCATGAATCTCATAGTGACTATGATTTTGGGATAGCATTCATTAGACTTGCCACACTCAACAAGTCCCTACTCAACACTCTCATTGTCATTCTTTTAAACTATGTGCATTTCTACCTATTTCCTTTTCTTGTATGACTATACAAACATAATCCTGGTTTGAGGTAACTTCCCTCAAATTAATGATTGGATTATCTTCATAAATATTGACATCTCATCCAAACACTATCATGACCTATTATTTTTCTCATACCATTGAAACCTTTTTCATTGCTACTGTCTCTTTTCTCCTTGTCACTGTGATTCATAACTACCAAGACTTCATTGGAACTCAATATTATTGTCATTTCATTAGGACTGTGATGTCACTATCATTTCATTAAGACTTTTTCAAGACATAAAGTCATAGCTAAAATCCTATGACTGTTAACAAGGCACAATACGTGATATCAAGTTTCTACAATCCATAATGTTATTGGTAAGTGATTTATGGATTCGATTGTGTGTGATTTTTTTGCATCAACATTTCGGATCACACTTCATGATCCATCATCAGGATGAGAGCTAAGAGCAACAAGAGAAAAAAATCTTGTTACTCTCAGCTCTCATCCTGATGATGGATCATAGAGTGTGATCCGAAACGTTGATGCAAAAAATTCACACACAATCAAATCCAGAAATCACTTACCAATAAGGCACAATACAATAGAGTGACATTGATGATTTTCATTAAATTCTCTTCCATGTGATCACTTCCATCCACTTGGTTTGTAGTAGATGTTAAACTCATACTTTATCATGTTCTTGTGATTTTAAACTTTTTTATGACTACCCGTTGTACTTTATTCATGTATTTTTTTTCCTTTTTCCCTTTGAGTCCATAGTGTTTCCTCATGGCATTCACATTGTGTAAGCTTCACTCTTGCCTTTGTGACTGTGTTCTTTCTTCATGTTTTCAAGGTTTATGACTATCTCATATTGTACCTTCCGTATCAACTCCATGTTATAACTATGTTTTCAAGGGTCTAATAACTTTGGAAATTATTAAACAACTTCAATAATACAAATGCAACAAATATTTCTATTAAGATGAGGCATGAGTTTAGGTGTGTTACAATATGAAGGGTTCTCTAAGTTTGTGTACATGAGGTACCACAATGGGCCTATTTTTTCATATCCAGTATCATTGTCCATACCATTTGGTAGGTTGATTGGAATCCTAATGATGAGAGGATAATCAAGGAGTCACCCATTTCATATAAATCAAAAAATGGATTTTTCTTATTGATGACTAGCAATAAAAAAAAATGACAAGATAAACTAAACTTTCGCATAGCCAAACACCACAAAACAAATAAACCTATAGGTGTAGGGAAACTATTATTCAAGGCTTACCTTTAAAGGATTTGAAAACATAGAGAAGGATGTATGAAAGTTGTTTGAACCTCCTTCCTTTTAGCATCATGTTAGATTTTCCTCCTCTTCTTACCAACGGGTTATCAAAATATCCCACAACTTTTGCATCATGACACATTATCCTCTATTTGGAATGTGCCATTACTTATGCCTCAAATTTACTACAATGTGGTGTTAAAAATTATTAGACTCCTTCAACACCAACATTGGAGCTCTCTACTACTATACAAACTATAATTTTTAAGGATGATAGGTTGAAATATACAACTTATAACATGCACCTATAGGTTTAGACAGAACATTCATATGTACAACTGTCTTCGACAAACAACACATCAAATTTCTACATTTTTTTTCACTTAGGTATCTTAAAATAAATTATCAGCACAATGTAGTTGGGGTGCAAAAAAGGACCATGACTAGTGTAGACGTGCCCACCTAGACATGTTGGTGCTAACGGTTTGGCCCCATGAAGAACAAAACAAAAAATAGCCTACTTTGCAACTTTACACTACATGCATCTAATGGCTTTTGGGGCAGCAAAAAACTTTCACCACTACCAATTGGCTTTGAGATATGAAAAAATGAGAGAGGTTATTATAGACGGACCCAATATGATCATGTAACTTTAGAAAAAACATTTCTAAGTTTCATGATTTTTGAGTAAAAACTCATTAAATTTTTCCATTTTTTTGCACTTTGATCTCTTAAGAGGAATGATTGCTACAATGTAGCCTGGAACATTCTAGCATGCTCAGATGCAAAATAAAACCTTTCCTAGCATAAACCTACCCACCTAGATGTTTTGGAACTATCGTTGTGGTTGCACGGTGAAAAAAACTAAAATTACAACACCTTGCAACTTTCTTTTTAATGCATTTGACACTTTTTCTATCAACTAAAAACTTGTCATTGCAGGCAAATAGAATGGAGATATGAAAAGTTTTGAGAGATTTTATTGTAGAGGGACCCTACATGATCATGTACATTTACATTGAATGTTTTTAAGTGCCATGCTTTTCAATAAAGATCTTGTCAATGTTTGTTGCCCTTTCGCACTTTGGTCTCTTAAGAGAAATCATCGGTGCAATGTATCTTGAAACATTCTAGAATGTTGGGGTGCAAAATAGGACCCTGCATAGCATAAACCTACCCATGCAAACATTTTAGAAGTGTTGTTTTGGTCATACAATGAACAAGAAAAAATTACAACACCTTGCAACTTTATATTGCATACATTTGATGCTTTTACTATCAACTAAAAACTTGTCACCATGGGCATGGGATTGGAGATATGAAAACTAAGAGAGGTTATTATAGAGGGAACGTACATGATCTTGTACCTTCATATGAAATTTTTCTAAGTACCATGGTTTTGAGTAACATCTCATCAATTTTTTTTCCCTTTCACACTTTGGTCTCTTAAGAGAAATCGTCAGTGCAATTGATCTATGTGACAAGCAAAGGAAAATATGCAACTAATGGAGGAAGGGGAAAATTACATCCATTACCAAGGTTTGATTAAATGGAACAAGAGGTATATTGTAGCCAATCATTTGTACACTCATTGAATATGATAATTTGCTACATAATATAGGTAGTAGTTAATTGCAATTGTCACAATTATTTTTTTTCACTGGCACAGTCTGTATTTTGTCTCTTAAGAGGGTTTCTAAGATAAATATAGTGTTCTTAATTCTTCATTTTAGTCGTGGTTTCTAGGCTAAATATAGTGTTCTTAATCCTTTTGAGGGCATCCGGAAAATTCATCACCAGCAATTCATCGAAGGAAAATTCACCATCAACAATTCACCTTAATATTTTTAATAAAATCAAAGTTTTTCTGTGGTGAATTTTTCATGGTGGTGAATTGTTGGCGATGAATTTTACTAGAGCCCCTTTTGAGATTTCCAAATCTACCTTCATTCTAGCCAATGTAGAGTGAATCATTTTGTTAGTTTTTAGGTCAATTGCTAAAAAAATAAATGAAAAGCAATTGATCTATGTGACAAGCAAAGGAAAATATGCAGCTAATGGAGGAAGGGGTAGATTACATCCATTTCTAAGGTCTTGTTGAATGGGACAAGGGAAATATTGTATCCAATCATTTGTACACTCATTGAATATGACATAACCAAAAACTTGGAGCTCTAATATCAGTTGATCTCTAATCACTAGGTTTTTAACCTTAGAGATACATTAAACATAAATTATCTTAAGCTAGCTATTCACCTACAACTCTTGGTAACTTCCCCTCAAGGTTTTAATCAACTTGCACTAATAGTTCATAACTAAAAGGAAATTAAGCAAATAGTAGAGAACATTATGAGAAAATCATACAAATGACTCTTATTAGACAAGCACATAAGGCATATCTTGGGAGTTCTTTGTAACCAAGTAAAAAACCCATACAAATCAATCTAGCTACAATGAAAAAGAGTGAATTCCACTAACCATGATGGAAATGGAATATTATAAGCAATGCAAATAGAATACATAAGCATGTTTGTGTTAAGTTGAAATCCTCTATATAATTTTACATGGATTCATCTAAATTATGTCATGCTTTTCAAAAAAAATCTTCAAACTCTTAAAAATTTAACTTTTTTATGCAACTTCCATCTTATTCAATGTTGAATTCTATGTAAACTATTATGATTAATAAAATTATGAAAGGAATCGTCCATATTGTCAAAACAAAAAAAAAAACTCTATATAAGCATTTCAATTCTACAAAAATGAATATATTACTTGATATAATCAAATATGATGTAGAAACTGCAAATTATATTCTTCTACATTGTCCAGCAAGCAAATTGGTGCTCAAAAGGTGATGGAGCAAGCATAATATGGTACTACAACAAGTCAACTACATAAAAAGGAATTTTCCTATTGGAGAAAGTGTTGAACAAAAAAAAGGCAGAGAACTATGGGCTTGTATCATAGATCAACTCCTTTTTTACTATTTTTGGAAAAGGAAATTTAGTGCTCACCAAATTTAGCGAGCACCAAATGTGTTTAAAAACAACCTTTCAATTTGGCGAGCACTTTGTTCGGGGCTTAAATGCCCACATCAGTGGAGGTGTGCGAGTCTTCGAACCAAAGACGATGGAATGGCAGTTGAAAAGGCTCGTTTGGTAGAGGAAAATTTGGCCATGGCATTGGGTGGTCACATTGGAGTTCAGATTGGCAGTGTGCCTACACCTAGATTTAGCAATCACGGAGGTCAGACTCAGGCTGCAAGATCTTCTAGGAATAGGTATACACCCTCTAAAGGGGGTCAGCAGCATCAACAACAACAGTAGTTGTAGCCGAAGCAGAAGAACTCTCAATCTCAGCAAGGTGGAATTTCTCAGTTTCTTAGGGATCAGAACAGGAACCAGGCTCGTAAAGAGCATTTTGAGCAACCTGCACCTAGTTTTCAGTCAGCACTGAGTCGAGGAAGCTTTCAGCGGTCAAATGCTTCGTCAGGGGGTAGAGGATTTGGCAAAGGTACTGGTTGCTACTCATGTGGGCAGCAAGGGCATATCGCTAGACTGTGTCCACAGAAGAATGCCACAGGATTTAATTAGAGACCAGCTAGGTCAAAGCTAACAGTGGGCGATGCAGGGAGATCTCATCATGTCTTTGCAATAGTGGATAATCGACAGGAAGACCACCATAGCACCATCATTGAGACATTAGGTGTGTTGCATAACACTATCATTTTTGTACTCTTTGATTCTAGTGCATCTAATTCTTTTATATCTCCTTCAGTAGTTGAGCGATGTAGACTGGTGGAAACTAGTCAAGGCATAAAATGGCAAGTTGAATTGGCCTCAGGGTCAAAGGTTGTTGTAGAGAAGCTTGTGCAAGGTTGTAGTCTGAATATAGGGGCATTGAGAACTAGAGTGGACCTCATAATCCTACCACTCGGCTCTTATGATGTCGTATTGGGCATGGATTGGTTGAAGTGCACACCATGCTATTATAGACTATCATCGTAAAGCAGTGCGGTGCATTGATGACTCTGGAAAGGAGGTGGAGATAGTGGGTATTCAAAGACCCATTTCTTTGTGAATGATCTCTGCCATGCAACTTAAAAGGTACTTCCGACAGGGTTGTCAGGTTTTTGCAGTGTCTATGAGTGATCTGGAGTCAGAGGATAGTCGAGGGGTGTCATTGGATGATTACCCTCTCCTTAAGGAGTTTTATGATGTGTTTCTGGAAGGGATACTTGGTATGTCGCCAAAGCGAGATATAGATTTCAGGATTGATTTGGTACCTGGAGCTGAGCCAATATCTCGAGCTCCATATCGAATGACAATGCAAGAACTTCAGAAACTCTGTCTACAGTTGGAAGAGTTGTTGGCTAAGGGCTTTATCTACCCAAGTGTTTCCCCTTGGGGAGCACCTGTGATATTCATAAAGAAGAAGGATGGTTCTCTCTGCTTGTGTATTGATTACAGGCAGTTGATCAAAGTAACGATGAAGAACCGATATCCCTTGCCCATAATTGATGATCTTTTTGATCAGATAAAAGGGGCAAAGATATTTTCTAAGATTGATCTCAAATCAGGATATCATCAGTTGCAAATTACAGATGTAGATATTCATAAAACAACATTTCGCACTCGATACAGACATTACAAGTTCACTGTGATGTCGTTCGGGTTAACGAATGCACCTTCAGTCTTCATGAGATTAATGAATGGAGTGTTCCAAACATACTTGGATAGATTTGTCCTTGTGTTTCTCGATGACATTCTAATTTATTCCAGGTCTATGGAAGAACATGAGGAACATCTAAAGTAGGTGTTGCAGTGCTTAAGTTACAATTAGTTGTTTTCCAATCTAGCAAAGTGTGAATTTTATAAGACTGAAGTTCAATATTTGGGCCATGTGATTTCTGGTGAGGGAATTTCAGTTGATCCTATAAAGATTCAGGCTATTGTGGATTGGCCCGCACCCACAAATGTCTCAGAAATTCACAGTTTCATGGGACTTGTAGGCTATTATTGGCAGTTCGTCGAAGGCTTTTCAAGGATTGCACATCCTATCACCTCTCTACAGAGGAAGGGGAAGAAATTTCTTTAGTCAGATCAATGTCAGTTAGCATTTCAAACTCTTAAGGAAAAATTGACTAGTGCACCAATCTTAGCAGTGTCGGATCCGACAGGTGACTGTTGTTTGTACGGATGCTTCTTTGGAAGGCTTAGGGGCCGTGTTGATGCAAGAAGGGCGAGTGATTGTGTATGAATCATGAAAACTTAAAGATCAAGAACAGAACTACCCCAAACATCATCTTGAGTTGGCCGCAGTTGTGCATGCTTTGGTAAGATGGTGACACTTCCTCCTAGGGCATCGGTTCGAGTTGCATACAGATCACCGTAGTCTGCAATATATCTTCACGCAACCGAATTTGAATGCAAGGCAAAGGAGATGGATGGAATTCTTATGCGAATATGATTTTGAAGTGAAATATATCCAGGGCAAGGAGAATGTGGTGGTAGATGGATTGAGTCAATGCAGGCATGAGATTTATGTTGTGGCTCTTGAGGTTGATTTGAGGAGTTAGATCCTCGCAGCTCTACCTTCAGATAATTGGTATCAAGCGGTGAAATCAAAGATTGAGTCAAGCAGAACGTTGGAAGGTAATTGTTTTGGTTACTCTTTGGACTCAGATGATGTGTTGCGGTTTGCAGGCTGAATGTATGTACCTCTTGCAGAGGGTCTTCACACCCTAATCTTGACTGAAGCTCATCGGGCTCCTTATTCGACAAATCCTGGAGTTAAGAAAATGTATGCTGATCTTCGCTCACTATATTTTTGGGCAGGGTTGAAGCGTGACATCGTTGATTTTGTGGCTAGGTGTTTAGAATGTCAGAGGGTTAAGGTTGAGCATCATCATCCGGCAGGTTTGTTGTAGCCTCATCTTGTTCCAGAATGGAAGTGGGACATTCTCTCTATGGATTTTATTATTGGCTTGCCTATGTCTTCCAGGTGGCATGACACTATCATGGTCACTGTTGACAGGCTGACCAAGGTAGTCCATTTCTCTCCTATCTGATCTTCCTATACTACTTTTGTGGTGGCCAGGGTGTTCATGGAAGACATTGTTCGATTGCATGGGATACCGCGAAGAATCATTTCTAACAGAGATCCGGTATTCACATCCACATTATGGACATCTTTGTAGCGGTCCTTAGGGACTAAGTTGAACTTTTAGTTCTGCCTACCATCCTGAGACAGATGGTCAAACTGAGAGAGTCAATCAAGTGCTTGAGGATATGCTCCACATGTGTGTCATGGACCAACAATCTCATTGGGAAGATTATCTGCACTTGGTCAAGTTTTCCTATAACAATGGTTATCATAGTTCGATCGGCATGGCTCCATTTCAGGCTTTATATGGTCGCCCTTGTCGTACCCCTTTGAGCTGGGATCGATTAGAGGACAGGGTTCTTATTGGACCCGAAATGCTTCAAGATATGGAGTGGCAAGTAACTCGCATCCGAGAGCATCTTGTAGCAGCTCAAGACAGGAAGAAGAAGTATGTTGATGCACACAAAGTTGATCGATAGTTTGCAGTTGGTGATTGAGTGTTTCTGCGAGTTCGTCCATAGAAGAGCCCTATTCATTATGTAAAGGGTTCTAAGCTTGCACCCCATTTTGTTGGGCCATTTGAGGTGTTAGAACGAATTGGTCTTGTTTCCTATCACCTGGCTTTGCCACCCAGTCTGTCGTGGATTCACGATGTTTTTCATGTTTCAGTCCTTAGACCATATTTTCCTAATGTTACTCACGTACTTTATTGGAATGCTCTACAGGTCGAGGATAGGAAGCTAGCTCTAGAACCCGTGGCCTTGCTGCAGCGCAGGAGACTCACCCTCAGAGGCAAGGATATTGAGCAGGTGCGGGTCCAGTGTGATCCCAATGACGAGACTTCAGCGACATGGGAGGATGCCTCCCGTATTAGGGAATCCTATCCTTACCTGTTTACTGGCTTCTAGGAGTAAGTTGAGTTCATGGGGGGGAAGATGTAATACCCCTCATGCTGTTGTTGGGACTTATTATTTTTCTATGCTTTTGCTTGATACTTTGAGACTGTGATAGTACTATCTATTGGTTGGTTTGGTGGATTGGTTGGTTTAGACTGATTGATGATTATGCTACTTCATTTATGACATTGATATTATGATATGACATTATGGTTACATTGGTTTGATGATGTTTAATTTGATTTGAATAGTATATTATGATGCACTAGATTAGTAATCATATTATGATGAATTGATGTGATTAGTTAGTTTAGAAATGTTATTTCATATTTGATATTGTAATTGTTAGTATAGTTTTGGTGAGAGGATAGTGTAGCACCACTCGTTTACGAATGCCCTCCTACGCTGCAGTTCCTTCTCACGATGTGATGTTTTGATTTTTTTTATATATATATATATATATATATATACATGTGGTACACACCTTGTTTGTATGCAAGAATTGCAAGTACAAAGTCTCAATTCCACCTGCTTCGGCAGGACAGGGCGAGCATCAAATTACCCAATGGGCATGAAGTTGAAACAAAGATGACAAGGAAGTCACCTCGTCCCGTGTTTTCCAAACCGTCTTGTCTTATGGTATTGTTCGTCTTTGAATTTTGTCATCTTTGCATTTTATTTTAGTAGCTTGTGTGAGTGTACCTTTGGTATTTATTTTACATTATTGTTTTCTATGATGTAATTTAAATAATTGAATGATGTTAATTAATGGGTGGAATAGTTTGTATTAAAATATATAAGTCATGTGATTTATTTAAAAGTGTAAATTAAATTATTTAAAATTAGTATTTTGATAATTTAACTAAATAAGCATGTTGAGGATAATTATGAAATAAAT
>VDFB02311740.1:0-36108 GCA_007258455.2 Sequoia sempervirens | reverse complement strand
ATCTAAGTTCTAGTTTTATTTTCTATTTATGCATATTTTCATTCTCTCCTTTTACAATTGTTGGGTTATTGTAATAAATGAACTGAGATAAAGTTCCATCAGGGGGTTTCTTGCATAATAATTTGATTAGAATGTGCATGCACTTTGATCTCCATTTTCATCTTGTTTTGATGGAAACTCGCATGGGTTATCTAGTTTCTTAGTTTCTTTTTGCCACATTTTTGTCTTACTTGACACATATTAGATTCACATCGGTTCACACTTTAGATTGGGAGTTTATGTTTCTTAATCTGCATTGGTTCAAATCCTTCTAGTTTGAGGGTCATGTTTTTATAGTTAACGTTCCAGAGTCTTCATGGTACTTGTTCTTATGGAAGATTTTTAATCACAATTTGGCATTGGCATCGAGATACACGGTTTCTAGATCCTATCATCATTTCATCTACTATTGCTTCACAGATTCTAGGGTTCTAGTTTGCGAGTTTTCTAGTGTTTTGTGGCATCGGGTCTACTATCATATTATTATGATTCCATTTTTTGGTTTCTTGTAGATAGAAGTATCTTTCCTTGCTTCTCAAATTGTGGTTCCAGTATTACTCCACAATGTTCTTCCAGTGCTTCTCTGCAGTAGTCATCTTAAGGCTCTGATACCAAGAGTTTATTCATGCAGTGTTTTAGATCAGATCGGGCTTCACCATTGGATTTAGAGCACTGGAAAAGTCAAGATTAGCTTTAATTTTGTAGATTTTGGTCATCGTTTTCTAGATACATGAGGGTTTCAAGCTGGGAGATTTTTTGCAAGCTCTAAGGTTAGCAGATTTTTTGGAGCATTTTGGGCACAAATGAAGGTCACCATTGCGTTCGTAGTGGCCAAAAACCCTAAGAACGCCCTTCATTTCATTGATTTCTGAGCAGTTGGTTCGGAAGGAAAAAAAAATTCTTGGGGGGCCGTACGGCCTCCCCAGCATGCTCCCCGAGGCATAAAAATAATTTAAAAAAAAAAAGTGTTTTTTTGGGAGCAATGTCGGTGCCTCCAGTTTTGAAGAATCCCGCCACCACCACTCCACCGAGCAGCCATTGTCACGCCACTCACGGGCCACCAGCCATTGGTGGCTCCCCCATCTAGCGACGTTGGGCTAGTGTTCAGCCCTTAGGGGCCCCTCTGCACTCCGCCTCGGTCAGATGGAGGACCGGAGGCCATCTGCCCAGCTTTTGTGGGCTCTTTACCACCAGCCACGGTCACATGGGGGATCAGGCACTATGCGCCCAGTCCCTGACCACCCACAACCCCTGGCCACTGGTCATATTGATGACCAGGGGCTCCACCCCAGCCCCTAGTTGTGGACAAGACCGGGGGCTTTTCTTTTTAGCCCCCTAGGGGCCTTGTAGGCCAGATTGGCCTTTTTGGAGCAGTTTTCACACAAACGGGCATAACTTTTTCCCACAATGTTGAAATCGCAGAAACGAGATATCATTGGAAAGATGGTTCCAGGCACTATCTATGGTGTAGTTTAATTTTTATTATTTGTCTATTTAGCTAAATTTATTTCTGTTTGAAGTCAGATGTTCATTTATGGCTTCCGAGCTCATAATGTTTTGCCACAATCTCCAATTTTTGTCTTCTTTATAGAATTGTAAAGGTATTGAGGAGCTTTATTTTGCTGTCCATTCACTTTTTTCTGTATCTTTCCTAGGTTTATCATTATTCTAGATTTGTCCCGATGGGTTTTTTGGAGATTACTTGGATTTTTTGGTAGTTGGAAAGGTGAAACTTGAATATTTGCACTTCATTTTAGTACCACATCATCTTATTTTCTGTTTATGCATGTTTTTTCATTCTCTCCTTTTACAATTGTTGGGTTATTGTAATAAATGAATTGAGATAGAGTTCCATCAAGGGGGTTTCTTGCATAATAATCTAGTTAGAGTGTGCATGCACTTTGATCTTCATCTTGTTTTGATGGTAACTCATATGGGTTATCCTGGTTTCTTAGTTTTTGCCACTTTCTTGTCTCTGTTTGAAACATATCAGCATTCACATCGTCACACTTTAGATTAGAGTTTATGTTTCTGATCTGCATTGGTTCAAATCCTTCCATTTGAGGGCCATGTTTTTATGGTTAATGTTCCAGAATCTTTATGGTACTTGTTCCCATGGAAGAGTTTTAGTCTCAATTTGGCATCGACATTGAGATACACAGTTTCTAGATTATGTCATCATCTCATCTACTGTTGCTTCATAGATTCCAGGGTTCTTCTAGTTTGTGAGTTTTCCAATGTTCCATGGCATCAGGTCTACTGTCACATCATTATGATTCCATTTTTGGTTTCTTGTAGATAGAAGTATCTTTCCTTGCTTTTTGGATTGTGGTTCTAGTGTTACTCCACAGTGTTCTTCTAGTGCTTCTTTGTAGCAATCATCTCATTGTATGGGGGTTTTGTCCCACTGGGTTTTCCTTCTCTACCTCATTATTGTATTTGTACTTAGGTACTTTATCAGGCCTTGTTGTCGAGACCCATTCATGCTTTCTTGCATTCATCTTAGTTTTAGGTGCATGCTTTTTTAGTCTCCCTAAGTTGCACTTATGGGGGGGTGTTAGTGTAATTAATATTTAATTACACTTGCATAACTTTATTTAGGCAATATTTAATTCCTAAGTTTATTATTCCCATCTTTATCTTGTTGAGCTATATTGTTGTTCAAGATAAGATTACTGTTATGCATCTTTTCTTTTATAAAGAAAATCATATCTTGTAATTATGAATTCCTGAATAATAATATTTTGTACATCTTTTGCAAAGCTCTTTCATTTTTTAATTTTATCTTCTATGGAAGGCTTTTTTCTGGTTTGCATTTCAGATCTTGGTTTCTAATAGACTAAGGGTGGACTGAGAAGGCCATGGTCAGAAACATTGCTACCTCATCCTCATGAGAGGCTAGTGGTCCCGCACAAGTCACCCTATGGGGTTGACACCAAGTGTGAGGTAGTCAACATAACCACAGATGGGGGCTGGTGCCAGTAGAGAGGTATCTAGGATAACCCATGATAAGACCATGTGATGACACTCTCCCTTAGTATCCCTTGTTATTGCCTTTGTATGCCTCTGGAAGCAGTCATCTTGTAAGTGGTCATTGAGATTATTGTTTGTTATGTTTTGGTTTTTTTTTGTGGTTTGGTCTCATGGTTGTTTTCTCAACTTTCTTGGTCATGGTTCTTTCTTGTCAACTCCTAGCACAGGGGGTTGGCCTTCAGGTCCACATGGTCAGGTGGAATGTGCTATGCACCCCACTGGGTTCCTAGTCAATGTTTGTGAAGTGTGGAGTTCGTGTTGTTGTAGATGAATGAGAGCTTCACCACATTTCAATTATACCATGTTCATTTATGCAACAATCTTGCATTTGATGTATTATTCCCTCTGTGTTGGGAAACATGGTTGTGCATATGTAATCTTGAATGCAATACAATTTCTTATTATCAATGTATTTGAATAATCCGATTTGATCAGTGTAATGTATCTATGTTTATATTCTCTTGATTATGTTATGTGTCATATATGGATACTTCTCATTTATGTAATGTTGTGAATGGATGGTTTATAATGCAACCTTGAAGTTCATTCATTATCGTTATGCTATTAGTTTTGGTTTTTGTAATGTCATCCCATGTACCCCAGAGGATGTAGTTGATATTGTAATTGTATACTTGCTTTACATGTAATGTAAGTTATGATCATCTTATGTAATGTATGTTCATGATTATCTTATGCAATTTTCTTCTTTATTAAGAAAATTAGTGTAGTAATATATTAGTTTTAGTTATCCTTTGGGGTTCGCACGACAGGGCATTACAACTTTGGTATCAGAGCCAAGGTTTACAAATCTTGGTACTCTAGGTTAGTTGTTCCCATTAGGTTAACCTTTGTGCTTAACTCTTGATCTAACATGTTCCCCTTTAATGTTGCATAGGAACATGCCTTGGGGTAGAGGTTGTGGCCATGGAAGAGGCTAAGGTGGTGGTCGTAGACCGCCAAATTTCATCTTCTCTAAGCTCCCATGAATCAGAATGTGAGGAACGTCAGAGTTCCCAAAACAATCCAGGAGGAGGACAAAACCTAGAGTAGTTGAGTCAGGAAGGAGGGTAGTTGTGACACCTTCTTGAGGAGATTCTTGGCCATTAGGCCCTAGGCTAGAGGAGGAGCAACAGGTGGAGAGAGAAAGAGAGAGGTCACTGAGATGGAGAAAATTAATAGCAAAGTAGGATGTCGTAGTGGTAGGTCACATGAGAGACTTGTTGAGAGCTCATCCTACCACATTTGATGGCATTGGTGGAGGACTAGAAGCATAAACATGCCTAATCAATTTGGACCGGTTCTTTGCTATGCACCCTTATGGAAACAATACTAAGGCTAGGTGCACCGTCATGCACCTCAGAGGCTTTGCATCCACTTGGTGACATCTAGAAGAGTAGAAATTGCACTTGGACATTATTGTTGTGACTTGGGAGCTATTTATGGAGAGGTTCAGGGCTTGTTTCTTTTCAAACCACTAGAGACTGTGCTAGGAAAATGAATTCCATGAGTTGAGACAAATGGCAATGTCCATTGAGTAGTATGAGCACTGATTCTATGAGCTGAAACAATATGAAAGAATTGGTAATGATGAGGCAATTTTAGTACAAAATTTTTTTAGGGGCTTAAATTCCCAAATTAGTGGTGGAGTATAGGTCTTCAAGCCAAAGATGATGGAAGTAGCTATTGAAAAGGCTCATCTGGTAGAGGAAAACTTGGCGATGGCTTGGGGAGGTCACACAGGAGTGCAGATTGGCAGTACACCTGCATATGGTTTTGGTTCTTGAGGTGGGAAACCTTAGGCTGTAGGCTCCTCTAGGAGTCATCAGGCGCCCTCTAAGGGTAGTCAATAGTAGCAGCAGTTGTAGCCTAAGCACAAAAAATCTCAGTCTCAACAGAGTAGTAAGTCTCAGATCAAAAGAAATCAGAATTAGCATCAAGTTCGGTAGGACCGTTTTTCAGTAGCCTACATAGAGTTCACAGTCAACACCCAGTCGGGGTAGTTTTCAACAATCTAATGCACCATCAAGTGGCAGAGGTTTTGGTTGAGGTACAGTGTGTTTCTCCTATAGTCAATAGGCACATATTGCTAGACAATTTCTATAGAGGAAGACTTTAGGTTTTAGAAAGAGACCAACCACTTCTGAACCGATGGTGGGAAATGTGGGTAGATCTCATTGAGTTTTTGTGATGGTTGATAAACGTCAAGTTGATCATCAAGGCACTGTGGTTGAGACATTAGGTGTGTTACAAGGCACTAGTATTTCTATTATCTTTGATTTTGGTGCATCAGATTTCTTCATTTCCCCTTCAATAGTAGAACGTTGTAGACTAGTGGTAGCTAGGCAAGGTGTTAAGTGGCAAGTCAAATTGGCCTCTGGGGAAAAGGTAGCAGTTGAATCACTTGTTCAGGGTTGTGGTTTGGAAATTGGGTCACTAGTGACTACGATGGACCTTTGAATCCTACCTCTTGGTTCCTATGATGTCATTTTGGGTATGGATTGGTTGAATGCTCACTGAGCTATAATAGATTATTGCCACAAGGTTGTGTGATGTGTAGATGGTTTAGGAAATGAGGTTGAGATCATAGGCATACATAGACCCATCTCATTAAGGATGATTTCTACTATGCAACTAAAGAGGTGTTTCCGTGAAGGTTGTCAATTGCTTGTTGTGTCAGTTAATGACTTAGATTTGGGAGAGACTCAAGAGGTGTCATTGGATGACTATCCTCACCTTAAGGACTTTGCAAATGTTTTTTTGAGTGAAATTTTGTGGATGCCACCAAAGCATGACATCGACTTCAAAATTGATCTTGTACATAGAGCTGAGCCTATATCTTGAGCTTCATATTAGATGACAACACAAGAACTTTAGGAGCTCCATTTGTAGTTGGAGTTATTAGCAAAAGGGTTCATCCATCCTAGTGTTTCCCTATGGGGAGCACCAGTGATATTTGTGAAGAAGGACAATTCTCTCCCTTTATGCATTGACTACAAACAGCTATACAAGGTAACAGTAAAGAATCAATACCCTTTTCTGAGAATTGATGACCTATTTGATCAAATAAAGGGGGCTTAGGTATTCTCAAAGATTGATCTTAAGCTGGGATACCATCAATTATGGATAACTGAAGCTGATATTGAAAAAATAACATTTCACACTCACTATGGGCATTATGAATTCATTGTTATGTCATTCAGGTTGATGAATGCACCATCTGTCTTCATGAGCCTGATGAATGGAGTCTTCTGAACCTATTTGAAGATATTTGTTCTAGTGTTCCTCGATGATATCCTGATTTACTCAAAATTTGAGGCAAGGGTTGCAATGCTTGAGAGGAAATTTGTTTTATGGTAATCTAGGGAAGTGTGAATTATATAAGAATGAAGTGAAATACTTGGTTCACATCATCTTTGGTGAAGGTATTTCCATGGATCCTTCAAATATTCAAGCCATCATTGACTGGATTGAACCCACAAATGTCCCTAAGATTCACATTTTTGTGGGTTTAGCAGGCTATTATCAGTAGTTCATGCAAGGCTTTTTGAGGATATCACATCCCATTACTACTACTCAGAGGAAAGGAAATAAGTTTTTTTGGTCAGAACAGTGCCAATTAGCTTTCCTAGCAGTTGCTAGTCCTACTAGGGAATTCGTAGTGTGTACAGATGCTAGTCAGAAAAGTTGACCAGTGCATCGATCCTAGCAGTTCCTAGCTTTCCTAGCAGTTGCTAGTCAGAAAAGTTGACTAGTGCATCGATCCTAGCAGTTCCTAGTCCTACTAGGGAATTCGTAGTGTGTACAGATGCTTCATTGGAAGGCTTAGGAGTTGTTTTGATGAAGAAGGTCATGTGATTTCATTTGATTATCACAAGCTCAAGGATCATGAGCAAAATTACCCTACACATGATTTGGAGTTAGCCATTGTTGTTCATGCCCTTGTGAGATGGAGACACTTTTTATTGGGGCATCGATTTAAGCTACATAGAGATCACAATCAAACCTAGATGCTAGGTAGAGGAGATGGATGGAGATTTTTTGCGAATATGATTTTGAGGTTAAGTACATCCAGGGAAAGGAAAATGTAGTGGTTGATGCTCTGAGTCAGCAAAGACATGAGATATCTGCAGTAACTCTTGGTGTGGATCTGAAGAGCCAAATCCTTGCAACTCTTCCCACGGATAGCTGGTATTAGGAAGTGAAGTTAGAAATTGAGTCAGATAAGGATCTGGATGGAAATTTTACTAGTTATTCTTTGGAATTTGATGGCCTATTATGGTATTTAGGTCATATGTATGTACCTCATGCAAAGGGACTTCATACCCTAATCATAAGAGAGGCACATCGAGCTCCCTATTTTTCTCATCTGGGAGTCAAGAAGATGTATGAAAACCTTCGTTCACTTTAATTTTGGGCTAGAATGAAGAGAGATATTACAAATTTTGTGGTGAGATGTTTGGAATGTCAGAGGATTAAGGAAAAACACTAGCATTCCGCAGGTCTTTTATAGCCTCATCTCATTCCTGAATGGAAATGGGATATTATATTGGTGGAATTTATTGTCATTTTTCCTATGTCTTCTCATTGGAATGATGCTATCATGGTCATGGTTGATAGGTTGACCAAGGTGGCACACTTCTCTCCTATCCAATCTTCCTATAGTGCTTCCTCAGTAGCCAAAATATTCATGGAAGACATTATTTGACTACATGGAATTCCATGAAGGATTATTTTTGAAAGAGATCTGGTGTTCACTTTTGCATTGTGGACATCCTTGTAGTGTGCCTAGGGAACCAACTGAACTTTAGTTTTGCTTGCAATCCTGAAACTAATGGTCAGACTAAGAGGGTCAACTAGGTTCTTGAGGACATGCTCTATATGTATGTGATAGATCACCAGTCACGTTGGGAGGACTATTTGCATTTGGTGGAGTTTACTTATAATAATGGCTATCATAGTTCGATTGGCATGGCTACCTTTCAAGAATTGTATGGTTGTCCTTGTCAGAACCTGTTGAGTTAGGACCATCTTGAGGACCGAGTTTTGCTTGGACCTAAAATTCTTTAGGTAATGGAGCAACAAGTTGCTCACATCAGAGAGCACTTAGTAGCAGCATAGGACATGCAACAGAAGTATGTTGATGCACATAGGATCGACCACTAATTTTTTGTTGGAGATTGGGTTTTCTTGTGAGTGCATCTATGAAAGAGTCCAATCCATTATGGAAAAGGCTCTAAGCTTGCGCCTCATTTTGTAGGACTATTTGAGGTGTTGAAGAGAATTGGCCCTATTGCTTATTTCCTAGCATTGTTTCCCATTCTATCACACATACATGATGTGTTTCATGTTTCTATACTTAGGCCCTATTATCTAGATGTTTCTCACATGCTTGATTGGAATGCATTGCAATTCAAGGACAAGAAGCTGGCACTTGAGCCCATCACCATTCTTCAGCAGAGGAGACTCGCTCTCAAGGGCAGAGAAATTGAGCAAGTGTGGGTCCAATGGGACCCTCATAATGAGTCATCAACGACATGGGAGGATGCATCCCTCATTCGAGATTCCTTTCCTTTTTTTTTAGCTTCTAGGAGTAAGCCTGGTTCTAGGGGGGAGGATGTAGTGCCTTGTGTTACTGTTACTCTTATGATACTTTTTTGTGTATGGTTGATACTATATGGATACTATTTATGTTTGATGCATACTTGAGACTATGTTGGTGAGTGTTTCACCATGTTGTTTGGTTGGTTGACAGTTCTGCTTATTAGACTTGGTTGTCTATGACACTACTACTATTGCTTATGATATGTGGATATATGTGTTAGATGTTATGCTTATGTAGTTGTTTACTTATTGTTTAAAAATGATGTTGTTTAGGATTTGGTTATTGTTTGTTTGGGTGAGAGGGACGATGTTGAATCACTCATCTGTGAGCGCCCTGCTACACTACAATTCTCTCTCACGGTGTGTTTGGCATTGAATATATATGGTGTTTTGACACTTGGTTTTATGCAGGACTGCAGGTACCGAGCACTGACTCCACCCGCACTGTCAGATCTGAGTGTGCCCAACATAACCAATGGATATGATGTGGTTTAGGGAGTTGAAAAGAAAGTGTCCCTGTCTGTGTCTGTCATCCCATCATTTTTTGACGATGTTGTCCGTCAATACCCCATTTTGTTATGGTATTCTTTTGTTTCATGTTGTTCATTTTAAGTGTTAACTTTAATATGTTAATTGTTTGGTTTTGATACATTATTATTATTGTTAATTAGTTAATTTAATTTAATGATGGTCATTATTATTGTTCAAATTAATTTAATTAAAGCATTAAGTTTAATTATTAAAGTGATTTGTGAAAATGTCAAAGATTTAATTAAATATTAAATTAGTTTGTAAATTTTAAATGTTTGTAGATTTAAATGAATATTGAATTTTTAATTGTCAATATTAAATATTTTCAATTGTAAATGGAATAATATTTTAATTGCAACATTGTTAATTTTTAAATTACTGATTAGATAATATTGTTTATTTAATCATTATCATAGATTTATTCAAAATGGAGATTTTAGTGTTTTTGACAAATTTGAAAAAATTAATATTCTGTTAAATATTATATTTGAAATGATTAAAATCAAAAAATAATATAATTAAAAGATTTACTGTAACCTTAGTGATTTATTTAATTTAAATAGTATGGCATATTGTTAATGGGTAAAATATTAAAATAACGAGTGAAACTTATTTCAGTAGCAATATGATTTATTAAAATTAATAGCGGAAGTAGGTTTCAAATTTTACTAAATGTAAAGATTTTTTTTAACAAGTGGTAAAGCATGGGAAAAGTGAATTGAGGGGTGGAGGAAAAGAGTTTAGGGAATTAGCCACCTGTCTTGTTTGTTTTTTGAAAAATTATTGATTTTCCTTAATTTAATTTTGGAATTAGGTGAACAAAAAAAACATCATACGAAGAATTTCAATGAAAATTTTCACGCGGGTACAGTGCTTTGGTAAAAAAAAAAATTACTATGCATTGTGCTCGAGTGAAAGTGAAAAAAATATCACAGTTGGGGAAAATTTGGAGAAGGAATAGTGCTTGCCAATTCCGTTGTCAAACGAAGATCTCCAAGTTGGAATTTATTTCTCTTATTTTCATCCATCATTGTGAAGTTTATGTTTAATAATTGTTGGCTATTTGAAATTTGTTATAGTCTTGTTGCTTAATGGATTTTATTTTGGTTGTGTCAACCATTTGATGGTTATGGTTGTTTGAGTATTCAATATTCTTGTCAGAATTTATTGTTACTACCTTCATGGTTTTCACTTAGAATTTTGGTAGTTATACACTTCCAAATTTATGTTGTTGTGAATATTATATGGATCAACCCATTGAAAGAGTAAACTCCTATGTATGATTCTATGTATAGGTGGGTGAATAACTCCCTTAGAGGCCACTTCCTTCATCAGAATTTATTGTTTCCTAATAAACTTTGCATCGGTTATATGTGAGGCCGACTTTTCCCCCTGAGATTGCTTCTCTGCCATGCATGTGATTTAGTGAGTTGGAGGTGCCTCTTGTTTGATTGATAGTTGATGTAGATTGTGGTGTAGGATTTAGCCCAAGTATCATGTTTTCCCCAATGGTTTTATTTTTGTTGGGCATCAAACTCTTGATCATGTAATTATGCGGCCTTTGATATCATGATGCCTGAATTTTGATGTTGCCTTCTATATCATAATTGTTGGAAATTTGAGTTGGAGAGTCATTTTGTTTCCAACATAATATTGTCGTATGTGGGTATGTGCAAGATCATGATGGGCCAAAAAGTGGCAATATGATGGGTATGTGGCTGACGACTTTTTTTCTACCCAAAATTGATGAAACAAAAAGGGTTTTTAAAGGAGATTCTCAACTTTCCACCAATATAAATTATGCTTTACTTTGAATTTAATAAGTAATTATTATTCATTTTCTATTCAAATTACAACTAAAGTCTTGATTGATAGACTGATTGAAAAACATCTATAGCTTTCAAATGATATCACATTTTTTGAATCCAAAAGATGTGTCACATTCTATGTTTTACATACTATAGGATTAAAAAAAGAAAAGATGAATTTCATGAATTTTTGACCAAGTTAAGGTGGTCATACATACGAGTTTTTTATATTTTTTAAAATTTGTAATAAAAAAAATCATAATTAATTATTTACTTGGAAAAAAATTACAAAAATATATGCATCACATTGGGACATGAGTCCTCTACTTATATATAAAATCTTATAAGAAAATATTATCATTTTATTGTGGTTAGGGTGGTCAGATAGACACCTACTTCTTATTTTTTCCTGAAATTTAAGTACTACATTTTAAATTTCAAATTTTCACCAAATAGATTTTTTTTTTAAAAATAACCTAGTAGTTTAGAGACTACATTCAATTTGCTGCAAATTCTATTCTTACATATTTTTGATATAATATAGATAACTTATTCAAATTCTTACGTCAAGTTGCCTAACTCTGATTTTTCTGATTTTTTTGCCACTTAAGGGCCTGTTTTTTCCATGATAATCCTGCACATACCCATGTACCTGGTGGAAATGTGGTATCCCTTGATTTCATGCAGTTGTTCAATGTAGTTGCTTGAAGTTCACCATTTTTCAGATTTAATATTCATATACCAGCAGATATTCATGTTTCATTTATTTCTTCGTTGAGTTGTAATACTCAAACTATCGTAAAGCCTATGCGTCCCCAACAACCATGACCTGCCTTGACGGTGATGATTTTATCTTTATACATATATAGATTTATATGCATGTGTGTGCTAGCTATTATGCTATGTTTCTTTAAAAATTTAATATGTTGTATTAAAATCTACAGATTAAGTACACTTCGTTTTATACAATAGTTGTTTAAAGGAAATATAATTATATACTTTGTAATGGGCTAGTTTAGTTAATATGTGTAGAATTTATTGTGCATGCTATTTGGCAACCACCAAACCTTCAGGTAGGTATATACCTTTACATTTATATAATTATGTAGCTTTATAACATATTAGGAAATTAAAAGAGCAACCAGTTAAATTGGCTATATATCAATATTGTCAGCCTTAATTTTTGAGCTAAATGTTTCCATATATATATGTGTGTGTGTGTGTGTACAATAGTGTGCCTTGTGTGTGTTATTATTTATCTAGCATCGGTAAAATTATATATATATATATATATATATATATATATATATATATATATATTTGAGTGTGAAATGTGGTTATTTATCATGAATTAATAAATATAAGGAAATCTAACTTAATTTATTATATTTTGAAGATTAGAGTTTATCTATGTTGATATAGATAAACATATTTAGTTAAAATAGGGAAATGATTTAAAATATTAAATGGAATGTTTTATTGTAAATGGTTTATAACTAATTTGAATGGTAAAGAGATCACTAGAGTTAATTGTTTCATGAATTATTGTCTTATTTTGTAATGAATCTTTGTAACTATACATGTTCTTGTTTAGTTAGGTTATTTTCCAAATTAGATAAAGAAATATATATGCATGACCATATATTTATATGTTGACATGTGGTTTCCTTATTTATTTTAAAATATTTTAAAATGAATTTACAAATAGAAGGTAATTAATCATTTTCTTAAAATACTCATTAAAATTTATTACTTTGTATGAGTTAGTGAAATAAAGTTGACTTTCGATGGTTCCCTCAAGTTTTATTTTCATTTGTAATGTTCTCTAATTGAGGAGGTTTCCTGCAATATAATAAATAAATAAATATATTTATATATATGTATATATTTATCTGTGGAATACTATATAAATAATTTTTAGAAGGGTGAAATTTAAATTGATAAATTTATGGAACGAGTAAATAAATTTAATTAAAATATGGAATTGATTAAAATAATCAAGATGAAATGTTTCATTGCAAGTTGTTTAATTAATATTTAGAATGGTAAAGTTTAATGTAAATTTTTTTATTAATATCTTGTAAGAAGAAATTATTAATATTTAATTAGTTGATTTAGAGGATTTGATTTGATTGTTCATTTTTATAACTAAAGAATGGTACTTTAAAACCTAGATTATTGTTTTAATTAAGTTAAGAATCTTTTTTTTTTATAACCTTACATATTTTATTTGGTTAGAGTAATTGTTAAATGGAAATGTATTATTTGAAAATATTTTATGATTGCTTTGCACTGCTTAACATTTTTTTGTGGTGATTGAATGTGATCTTTAAAAGTTATTATATGGAATGTGTTAGAGGATTAAAGTTTTATTTTTACATTCTCATGATTGATTGTATTCTCCATTGTATTATTTTCCATTTTGACGAGTTTATATGCCAAGCCATGATGTTAGTTTCTTTGGGAATCCAGTTTATTTATGCACCCTTTAGTTGGGAGTATATGATAGTTGGTGTTATAGGCTTCCTGAGGCATTGGGAAATAGGTTTATGTTGGATTTCATTGATTTTACTTTGAAAAGTTTGATTTAATTATTAGTTTGAACTCTTGTCGGTGTTACCTAGTTTCATTGTTTTGCCTCTTGTTGTGGTTGTTTGGTGAGATGGTCCATACCTCACATTTGTACTCGAATTGGGAATTTTTCATGTTTTATGTTTGGAACACCCCTTCTTGTTGTAAGTTCTATGTTAGTTCTACTAGGGAGGGTGACTCTTCATGGGGGCCAATGCACAAAGGGTTAGCCTAGATAACCCATGGAAGAGTTGGTTAAATAAGTGAAAACCTAATAAAATAAACTAGTGGGTATGGGAAGGAACACATTAATTAAAGATAATAAGATATCTCATCCACACCATTAGTTCTTTTGTAGACTAAGGGTGGACTGAGAAGGCCATGGTCAGGAAGATCACTACCTCATCTTCATGAGAGGCTAGTGGTCCCACACGAGTCACCCTATGGGGCTGATGCCTAGTGTGAGGCAGTCAAGATAAGCATATATGGGGACCGACACCAGTAGAGAGGAAACTAGGATAAACTAGATAGGACTGTGCGATGACACTCTCCCTTAGTATCTCTTTGCTATGCCTTGCATAACCACCCCATTTTATTCTAGAACAAAATGGGTGCCCCCCCTTTTTTCTTTTGTTTTCTTCGCCTTTCGTTGTTGTTTCTGTTTTAGGAGTTTTTTTTTTTCGTCCCAAGTTTTTCTTTTGTTTTATCTAATTTTGGTTCTGCCTCAGCCAAAGTGGGGTTTCTTTTTGTTAAAATTAAGTGAAATGGTAAAAAAATGATATATTTTATATGCTTTTGAGGACTAATGGAGACCTTGTTTTGCAGGATTAAATCATGCACATGATGATATTTCTCAAGGAACTCAATTGGAAAGCATACCTCAATTAAGTTTGGCATAAAATTCCTCTAAGGAGAAAGTTGGCAGGACCTTCTACATGTCTTGCCGATTAGTAGTGGTTCTATTCATTTGAAATGTCTCGGTCAGCTAGACATTTTAATCACTGTAGGTTTTCATATGTCCCCCTGACATGTTGAAGACTTGCCAACCGATTGCACACAAGGTCAGCGTCACCGAAAGATTTGTGCTTGATGAAAGGTCTTGCCGACCCATGAAGTCTCAGTGAAAGGTTATACCTTCAGCATAAGGTCTAACCAAAGAGGTAAGGTCTCAACAAAAGAGGTGGCTTCAGGATAAAGTCTCACCGATAGGGTGGACTCTTGTCGAGGTGAGGCGGCGTCGGCATAGTGGTTTGAGTTCAGCATGAAGTCCTGATGACCGAGTGATGTCTCACCAAAAGGATGATGCATTCGTTATAAGGTTTTTCTCTTGGGGAAATTTCTTGCTAACACAGGGAGTCTCGTCGAAAGATTTAAGTTCGGCATGATGTTTGGCCAAAGGGGTAAAGTCTTCCCGATTGGGCAGAGTCTCATTGAAAGATGAAGGCCTCGGGGAAAATTCCTACCGATCGATGAAGGGTCTCAACGAAAGTTTTGAGCTCGACGAAAGGTCTCGCTAACCAAGCAAGGTCTCCCCAAAATGAAATGAGCTCTTGCCGACCCGGTAGGGTATCGCCAAAATAGAATGAGCTCGAGGAGAATGGAGGAGCTTGACATAATGTCCTATCGACAAGCAAAGGTCTCACCAATGGTTTTAAACCTTTAGCGTGACTAATGGAACCCACTGTGATGTCTTGCCGACCCGATGGTGTCTTTCCAAAGGACAAGGTGGCCTCGGTGTAATGTGTCACTGATGCTTGTTTGTCTCATCGAATGTTGTGCTTTTGGCATGAGGTTTTGAGGTTGGGGTAATCTCCCACCGACCCGGTGGTGTTTCATCAAAAGATGGACTCGCTATGACCTTCTGCTGACTACCAGGAGTCTTGTCGATAGCGATGAGCTTTCCGATGGAAAAGGATATTGGTATGACTTTGGCCGCTCACTATGAAGTCTTTCCAATCGTCATATGTCTTGCCGATAGTTGCTAGGAGGTATGATCACATTGGGGAGACATGATTAGTGTCTCATCGACATGTGATTTGGTGTGAATGAATTTTGATTGCCTGAGAATCTTATGTGGCATGTGTTCAACCAATTAGAGAGAATTAAAGGCAAACCCTAGATAGTTTGACTGATTGACTACCCCTGTGAGGAAGATCAATAGAATGCATGCAGCATGGATCTACTCTATGAATAAAGTGATGGATCAATTCAGTATCCAGGGGTGCCGTCTGTGAAGATCCAGAGGAAAATCTGATGTTGCTTGCAGAAGAGGTCAACTTGCAGAAAGATCTTGAGCACCAGGAAGCTAAGGGGAGAAAAGGCCACGAGTCTTAATGACAGCTATGAGACCTACTAGAAAAAGCTAGTTCAATATTAATGGTGATGCTCCAAGGAATTCAAAGTAGGTCTGATGGAAGTTCGAAGGTGGACATGGAGGCCATAAGTAAATGCCATAGTTGTAAAATATCTTGAGGTCATCCCCGAAGCAATCTTTCACCAACATGGACACGAAGGATGCAATTGAATGCAACATTAACTTCATTCCAAAAAGATGTGAGGGTTGACCCTCCTGTAATGAACTGATATTTTTTAAACCCTAAAACAAGGGCCAGTGCATTCTTTTTGGTACATTCTGTATATATGGAATTTTTTTCCTCTTTGTAAAAAAGGAGGTTCAAGACAGAGACATAGAGACATAGAGACATAGAGATATAGATTTTGAATAGTAGTAATTTTCTAAGAAGTAAAAGAAACTTAAGAGTAGCAATAGAGTAGGAGTTAGATTAGACAGAAGGTAGTAATGTATCCTTCTAGTTCTCTTATAATAGATGGAAACAATCTGAAGACATAGGTTTTTTGTACACTGTTGATTGTGCCTGAGTTGTAAATGTTGATTATCTATTTCACCAACAGTAGAAGCAACCAGATTCAAATCTACTTCATATTGTGTTTCAGAATCGTATTTATCTTGGGTTAATCATTTGATTTGAGAAGCTTTCAAGGAATGAAATCTTATTTTATGTGTTGTTTAAATGGTAAGTTACAATCTGTTGTTGAAGTTAGCACTGTGAATGAATGAAGTCATGTGTTAATCACAAGTTGATTTTGTTCTCCAGTTTTAGTTAGAAATTCCTTAAAAGGTAACAAGTCTGGTTAAGTTGGATGAATTATCATTCTCTTCAGTTCCAAAGCCTTAATCTATATTTTTTTGTTTCTTTAAAAACCCCAGTCAAAGTAGGTTTGAATTTATGTTTGATTCTAGAACAATCTAGAAGCTCAACACCAGCAGGCCCCTTGAACATTATAGTTCACATCAACCACTAAGTGAAATCAACATAGTTGAGAACTGATTACAAAGACCTTGGGAGTTAAGATATACATGTGTTATTCTTTCTTTTTTAGGAGAGCAGAGTAGTGATATTTTGTTTAACTATTGTTTTGCTCATCCAAACAATCAACAGAGAATTGGCGCTAGAAGGAGGGTGTAGAGGAGAAAACTAGATAATATTGGGTTTTTCTCACCAAAAAGGTCTCGTAGAGTTCTTCGATCAGCCAAAAATCCACCACCTTTGATAGAACTCAAGACCCTAATAAGACACAAGAGTCACAAGACTAGGGCAACCATCATACCACCCATGTCAGCCCTGCTTACTCCACTAGGATTTTCACTAATACCCCACTGGATTCCTATCAATCCACCATAGAATTCATCTCAATTTCCATCATAGCTAGTTCAACCCATCCAACAGCTAGCTCAACCACCACCAACGACATTTTTTTAGAATAATCCCTCTCCATTGGGGACTATTCTTGGAGGCTTTCACGATATGCCTAAGAATCCTGAGAAATTTTGTCCCAAGTACATTCATGGTGAATCAAGGAGTGCTTAAGAGTACATAAATTTTTTTAAGGATGCTTATACCAGAGCTCAGATAGCTCACCATGATTTAATTTCTAGGTTGTTCCCTTATTTCTTAGGGGATATGGCATATAATTGGTACCTAAATCTTCCTTAGCGCTCTATTCTGAACTAGATAGACTTGGAGAATGCTTTCATCAATCGGTTTAGAATTTATGTGGATCCAACCATTTTGTTCCACCAATTTTCTAGCATTAGGAAGAAGCCAGGTGAGCCTTTTCCCTTGTTTAATACCAGGTTTCAATGAATGTATAGGAGACTGCAAGACCCCTATCTAGTTGCTGAGAATAGTGACATCCAAGCTTATTTTAGAGTTATATACCCTTTGATTGGCTTATTCCTGCAAAGGACTTACCAACCGACAGATATTGATTCCCTATCTAAAGTCTATCATCTAGCCATTAAGCTACAACAACAAATTAGTTCTCAACAAGGAAGTTTGGGAGGAGGTTTTCCTTCAATGGGGTATCAGATGTCTAGCCCAACCCCTTTATTCAATACTATCCCAGGGATGTCTCCTTCCCATTATAGACCTATGTCTGAGTTGCAGACTCAATCTCCCATTCCATTCTTTTCCAATGGAGCTCTTGACTTCTTTCAACAATCACAAGCTTGTCATAGTCTGCATAGTCATCATAATCAAACTGGAACACCAAATCATGGTGATCAACCACCTGTTGCTAAGAGTGTTGAAATTGAAAAGACAGTTCAACTCACAAACAAGGTAGAGACCTTAAAGAAAATGTTTTCTCAAGTCACAAATGACATGGCTCAGCCTAGATTGAATCCCTCTCAAAACCAAGGTAATTATCCTAATTAGAGTAGTAATAACCAGGGTAATTATCAGAACAATTACAATCACAACTAAAGGTGTTATCAAGGCTAAAATTCCTCTAACCAATGTTATCAAAATCAAAATAGAGGATATAACTAGCGGCCAAGTAACAATCAAAAATGGAATACAGGGCCAAACAATGGTGGAGTTTCTCATAATTATCAAGCTAATGAGGAAAGGTTACATACTGCAAATGTGGCTGACCTTAATTTTATGACTAACTAGTGTAGGCTGCATGATACTGTAATCCATTCTAAGGTAAACTACCCTGAAATGAAGAAAGTTGTCAAGATGGCACAGGAAAATGCCCAAACCTTCCAAGGGAATTCAAACAAAGGAGGTGGCTCAATAGATACAACAATGACTTATGACCTCTTTGAGGAGGAACCTTCATTCCCAAGGAAAGATGAGAATGAACCAAAGGAAGATTCATATGATGCCCAAGCCTTTTAGAAAAAGGGAGGACAATTTCTAAGAAATCAGAATAAGGGTCGGTTCACTACATCAACACCACCTAATCACATGGTGCCTCCAAATCAAAGTGCTGATAATAAACCTCCTCACCAAAAGGTCTGCCTGAATTCCATAACAAAGGTAATTCAGCTGGTGTTGTCAAAAGTAATGTAAGTTATAATACGGAGTTTGATATTGTTTCTAAACTGTAGAGATAGAAAACCTCTTTATCATACTTTGACATCTTAAAGTGGTGCCCTGCTCAATGAGAGATAGTGTTGAAAGCTTTGGAGCAAGCTGATAAATCAAAAGAAAAAAACAAGGTGGCACCTGCTGTAGATATGAACACAGCTTTGTACAGAAGCAAGGTAGGTACCCCACCATTTCTTTTGAGTTTAAGAATCTATGGGAAGAATCTACATAATTGCCTACTAGATTCAGGGGCTTCTAGCAATGTTATGCCATTTTTTGTATGCAAGAAATTGGGATTGAACCCTATCCAGACAAACAAGAAGGTCATCCAACCTGACAAAATAAAGGTTAATGTAGTTGGAGAATTGAGAAATATACACGTGCAAGTAGGGTCTGACCCTAGGATTTTAACCAACATAGATATTCAAGTAGTAGATATTCCTAAGACTTATGGTATGTTGTTGAGCAGAGATCTGATGAAAAGTATAGGGGGATATCTCTCCCTTGAATTTTCACATATGTGGCTACCATGGAGGGGAATTCCCTCACAGATTAGGATTGAGAGTGAACCTTGCCTCAAGCATATCATCACTGAATATGATTGTCCCAACGAGGTATCTTATTTTGAAATCGAGATAGGGGTTTATAAAAGAGAGGAAATTCTAACCTTTTTGGTTCTTAATTCTAAAGACATGTCAATACCAAAGTTCCCTGACTCTATGACTAATGAAAATTGATAGGCATTGATCAGGAAGTTGCAACAAGATCAGCTGGTCTTGGGGGAAGATATTTATTTGCATAGTCTTCTACTCCCTAATTGGTGCAAGGTGCATTACTAAAATCATTCTGAATTGACTTGCCAACCCTGCATCAACATTTTAAATCATGTTTCCCAAGCTGAGGAAACTAGCCTAAGTCACCCTGAGACCATTGTAGATCACTTCTCATTTGAAACTAAAGAAGCAATACTGTTAACCAGGGATAAGATACCTTCAAAGGAAGTTCCTTCTCAAATTGAACTTACCCTAGTCACAATACTAGACCAACATAGTTACAAAGAACAACCCCAATATTTTCTTGATACCCCTGCACTCACAAGTATACCGGAACCCAAGGGATTAATCAAAGATGTAAGTGACTGTCAGATGGATAGCCATAGATTATATGATATATCTGTGCAAGAACTAGAAATTTCACCTAAGGAACTTGTTGAACACCTCTCACCAATATTAGATGCAAAGGATCAAGTGCCCCCACCTATGCCTCATCCTATCCAAATGCCCATAATAACCCCAAAGGGATCAACTCTAGCTCATGATCAGTTGTGGACCCTCACGTTTGATAGATACAAATCCAAAATAGGCTATGGTGTTGGGATTGAATTAACCAACCCGAAAGGGAAAACTTTCTTTGCTTCTTATAGGTTGCAGTTTGGATGCACTAACAACATAGCAGAATATGAAGCTCTAGCTTGGGGGATGATGTTCACACATAAGAAGAAAGTTATTGCATTAATGGTTAAAGGGGATTCAAAAATAGTTATCAAGCAAGTGCGCAGCTAATACACATGTCATAATAGAAGGTTGGCAGCTTATAGAAATCAGGTATGGAACCTGATTGAATACTTTAATGCTTTTGGGATTAGTTTAATCCCTAGAGAGGAGAATTAGATAGTTGATTCATTAGTTATTGCTGCAAGTACCCTAGAACCCATGCAAGGCTCAAAGCTTAAGAGATTTTTAGTAGAGTTGATTTCCACCTCGATTGTTCCTGATAATGTGAGGAACTTTCAATTCTTTGATGATGATCGACATATCCTTGCTTTTCTAGCAAGTTTAGATGTTTTTGAAGGGAAAATCATTGATGATTCCAACAGGGATCAAGGAGATTGGAACCCTGAAGATTGTGATATAGAGGGGGTCCTCAATTTAAAAGGTAATAGCATTCCCAAGGGAATGGTGGCCTTAGAAATAATTTTTGATTCAGACCCAAGGGCTTGGGAAAAGATATCAACTAAAGATAAAGGAGGTGAATATCAAACTGTTAACCTAGCTGATTCTGGCTCGGAAAGGAATGTTTACATAGGGAAACCTTGCCCTGAAGCAATCAGAAAAGATATACTAAGGGCACTGAAGAAGGATATTGCTACAATAGCCTGGGGGTACAAAGATCTAAAAACATTTGATGCTTCTGTAATGACTCATACCATTCCTCTGAAGCTTGAAGCTAAACCATTTTAGCAAAAACAACTTCCTGTTAATGCCCTCATTGAACCACTGATCTTTAAAGAAGTTCAAAAATTTCTTTCTGTGAGAATAATCTTCCCTATTTGACAGTCAACATGGGTGGCCAACCTAGTTCTAGGTCGTAAGAAAAATGGAGAGATCAAGCTATTTGTGGATTTCAGGAATCTGAACAGAGCTTCAAAAAAGGATAACTACCCACTCCCTTCACTGGATGAAGTCTTACAAACTATCAATGGGTCTCAGATGATATCATTCCTGGATGGTTATTCTGGATACAATCAGGTGATAGTTAACTGTGAAGACAGAATGAAGACAACCTTCACTACTAAGTGGGGAACATTTGCTTACAGAAGGATGTCATTTGGCTTGATAAATGATGGGGCAACCTTTCAGCTTGCCATGGACATAGCATTCAAAGATCTGATTAGAAAATGCATCATCATCTACATGGATGACCTGATAGTGTTCTCTAAAGATAGACTGAACCACATTGTAGACTTGGCTAGAGTTCTTGAAAGATGTATCCAATATGGTGTCCCCTGAATCCTAAAAAGTGTGTGTTTGGGGTTTCTGAAGGGAATATTTTGGGACACATAATCTCAAAAAGAGGAATATCGATCGATCTAGGCTGAGTTGAATCCATTCTGAAGATAACCATGCCAGGAAGTAAGAAGGAGATGAGATCCTTCTTTGGAAAGATTAACTTTGTGAGAAAGTTTATCACAGGCTTTGTAGAAATTGTTAAACCACTGAATGAAATGATGGAGAAAGACACTAAAATAGAGTGCAGTAGTGAGGCAAAGGCCACTTTTTCATAGGTCAAGCGATCCATTTTAGAAGTGTTAGTTCTCACCAGCCTTGACTACTTAAAGTCATTCTATATTTATTCTTTTTCCTTTGAACACTCGTGTGCAACTATTCTAACTCAATGAAGAGAAGAGGGAGAGGAGAGGCCAATCACCTTCATGAGCTCTCCATTCAAAAATGCTAAAATCAAATATTCGCCTCTTGAAAAACAAGATTTTGCACTGGTCAGAGTTGTCAAGAAGTTCAAACATTGCATCCTCTGAAGTCAAATTATTGTTGTAGTTCCTAATGCTACTATGAATTCTCTACTTATGCAGAGCAAGCTGGTAGAATGAAGAGGGAAATGGATGGCCATTTTGCAAGAGTTCGATCTGGAGATTCACCCTATGAAACTTGTTAGAGGAACAAGCCTATCTAAATCCATGGTGAATGCTGGTGGAAACATTATTTGCCAGCAATACACAACTCAGTCCTTTTCCAATGACCCTTGGTATGCTGATATCATCTATTTCATGCTCAATAATCAATGCCCAGAGGGAATGAATATGACTAAGAGGAGAGCACTAAGAATGAAAAGCTCTCATTATATGCTCAAAGGAGGATTATTGTATAGGAAGAATTTCAAGGGGGGTGTACCTACAATGCCTTGATCGGTAAGAGACTAAGCATGTAATTACTGAATTTCATGGGAAACATGGCACAGGTCAAGGGTCTGCAGATTTGTTAGCACATCAGATCCTAAGATCGGGTTACTACTAGCCATGTGTGTTCAAAGATGCCCATCAACATGTAAGAACATGTCACATATGCCAAAATTCTACATCAAAGGAACAACATCCAACCATGCCATTGCAACCTGTTTATGAGGTAAGACCATTTTCCCAATGGGTGCTGGACTTTATTGGGGTAATTAAACCAAATTCTTCTATAGGACACAAATTTATTTTGACTACCACTAATTACTGCATGAGATGGACAGAGGCTATACCTTGTAAGAACAGTAAAATAAAGGTAGTGATGAAGTTCCTCACCGAATACATCACAACTAGGTTTGGAGTACCCTGCGCATTGGTATGTGAAAATGGCTCCTCATTTTCTTCTGCTGAGTTCATTTCGTGGCCTTATGATCATAAAATTGTTTTAAAGTATTCTTCAAACTATTACCCACAAGGAAATGGAGTTGCAAAATCAACCAATAAGAATCTCTTAGGGGTAATTAAAAAATTGTTAGAAAACAATCCCAGGGACTGGCATACCTAGCTAAGATTCGTGTTATGGGCAGATAGAACAAGGATCAAGGCTACTTTAAAGACTTCACCATTTAAACTAGTGTATGGGAAAGAGCATGTGTTCCCTATTCATTTGCAAATACCTATCCTTGAGTTCATGCATAAATTATACTCTAGTGATGATAGGATAGAGGTAAGAATAGTTGCCTTGTTGAAATTAGAAGAACAGAGAGATTCCACCTTGCATCAATTCTTTAGACACCAGGCTATTGTCAAACATTGATTTGATAAAAGAGCCAAAACCAAGGCTTTTAGAATATCTGACCTTATAATGCTATGGGATAAAGCTAGTGAAAAGAAGGGTAGTCACCAAAATTTTGATAAGCTTTGGTTAGGTCCCTATCAAATCGCTGAGATCCTAGGAGAAAATGCTTTCCAGCTGAGTAGTCTAATGGGAGAACTTGTTCCATTTCCTATCAATGGACAGTTTCTTAAACATTATTTGGGACATGAAGTTTGGTATTTTGTTGGGGAGTGCATTTATGTAAATAGTTCCTGCATTTTTTCTTGTAAATAATCTCTATAAATATTTTTTTGTTATGTCTGTGCATAGTCTGTTTGTTTTTCTATTTGTAAATAGTTTTTTTGTTTGTTTATTTGTCCTTTCTTTATGTCCTTTCATTTCTTTTGTTGTTTGGTTTCTGTCTTGTTTGTTCTATGGGGTTTCTTTGTTCTTTCGATCTTGAAATGGTGGGTTGTTATATGAAGTATACTTTGGTTATTAGGAGAGAAGTGGTTTAGATATTTTCAAGTTTTCTGATTGGGTGATTTTGTCCTAAATTTGTTACTTTATGCTCATTTTCAATAAGAGTTGTGGAAAGTCTTGAAAACAAGGTGCAAAGTAAACAATCTTCATTAACTACCTCTGAATCTATCACAAATCATCAAGATCATCTCCTTTTGTAAGGGTATATTTGTCCTAGGGAAATAGTGTTTTAATATTTGAGTGAAAAATCTGATTCCCAAATGCTATTATGAGATCCATGGTAGTTTTCAACCCAGAATAGATGTCTGACATCTGACATATTGAGAAAAAATTGAATGAAATATTTAAAACTCCAAGAGAAAAAGAAAAAGAAAAGAGGACTCAATATGAATGGGTGATTCCAGTATCTCTACCGGGCTATGGACGCTTGACTGGTAGTAGAGCAATGCTGTGAGAAAACTAGAGGTATCTTCATCAGGGCTATGGATGCCTAACTGGAAGTGGAGCAATGCCCAGGATATCATTGCACAAAAGTTAAAGGAAATCAACTCATGTAGTTCAAATCTTTCACATTGTTGTTCAAAAGATGAGGAAAACTTTATAAAAGAGTGATGCACCATCAAGCACACACTTAGATTCAGGGGTAGCCAGTTTTGACTTACATTTGAGATTCTAGTTCAACCTTGGTTGTTAAAACTAACCCAACTGGAGTTGTGATGTCCACAAACCAAGAGTTCTAGGTAGTTGAATCCTTCAGTTTCTTGAAAATGGTTAAACCATTTTCCTAGCCTAGTCGCCATTTTTTATGCCTTGCATAACCATCCCATTTTATTCTGGAACAAAATGGGTCCCCCCCTTTTTCCTTTTGTTTTCTTCACCTTTCATTGTTGTTTTCATCTTAGGAGTTCTTTTGTTTTCCTCCTAAGAATGTCTTTTGTTCTGTCTAATTTTGGTTCTGCCTCAGCCAGAGTGGGGTTTCTTTTTGTTAAAATTAAGTGAAATGGTAAAAAAATCATATATTTTATATGCTTCTAAGGACTAATGGAGACCTTGTTTCACAGGATTAAATCATGCTCATGATGATATTTCTCAAGGAACTCAATTGGAAAGCATACCTCAATTAAGTTTGGCATAAAATTCCTCTAAGGAGAAAGTCGGCAGGACCTTCCAGATGTCTTCCCGACTAGCAGTGGTTCTATTCATTTGAAATGTCCTAGCTGGCCAAACATTTTAATCACCGTAGGTTTTCATATGTCTCCATGACATGCTAAAGTCTCACCAACCGATTGCACACAAGGTCAACATCGCCAAAAGATTTGCGCTTGATGAAAGGTCTTGCCAACCCATGAAGTCTCGGTGAAAGGTTATACCTTCGGCATAAGGTCTGGACAAAGAGGCGAGGTATCGACAACAGAGGTGGCTTCGGGATAAAGTCTCACTAACAAGGTGGACTCTTGCCGAGGTGAGGCGGTGTTAGCATAGTGGTTTGAGTTCCCCATGAAGTCCTGGTGACCAAGTGATGTCTCACCGAAAGGATGATGCCTTCGTTATAAGGTTGTGCTCTCAGGGAGATGTCCTACCAACATGGGGAGTCTCGCCAAAAGATTTAAGTTTGGCATGATGTTTGGCTGAAGGGATAAAGTCTTCTTGACTGGGCAGAGTCTTGTTGAAAGATGAAGCCCTCAGGGAAAAGTCCTGCCGACCGATGAAGGGTGTCAGTGAAAGTTTTGAGCTTGATGAAAGGTCTCGCCGACCAAGCAAGGTCTCCCCGAAATGAAATGGGCTCTCGCCAAAACAAGGTGGCTTAAATGTAATCTCTTGCTGATCCGATAGGGTCTTGCCAAAATAGAATGAGCTCAGGGAGAATGGAGGAGCTCGACATGATTTCCTGCCGATAATCAATGGTCTCGTCGATGGTTTTAAACCTTCAGCATGACTAATGGAACCTGCCGTAATGTTTGGCCAACCCGATGGTGTCTTTCTGAAGGACAAGGTGGCCTCGGTGTAATGTGTCACCGATGCTTGTTTGTCTCGCCAAAGGTTGTGCTTTTGGCATGAGGTTTTGAGCTTGGGTAATCTCTCATTGACCCGGTGGTGTTTCACCAAAAGATGAAGGACTCACTATGACCTTCCATCGACTACCATGAGTCTTGCCAATAGTGATGAGCTTGCTGATGGAAAAGGATATCGGTATGACTCTAGCCGCTCGCTATGAAGTCTTGCCGATCATCGTATGTCTTGCTGATAGCTACTAGGAGGTATGATCGCATCGGGGAGACACGATTAGTGTCTCACCGACATGTGATTTGATGTGAATGACTTTTGACCACTCAGGAATCTTATGTGGCATGTGTTCAACTAATCAGAGAGAATTAAAGGCTAACCATAGAAATTTTGATTGATTGACTACCCCTATGAGGAAGATGAACAGAATGTGTGCGGCATGGATCTGCTTTGTGAATAAAGTGATGGATCAGTTCGGTATCCAGGGGTGTCATCTATGAAGATCTAGGGTGAAAATCTGATTCTGCTTCTAGAAGAGGTCAACTTGCAGAAAGATCTTGAGCACCATGAAGCCGAGGGGAGAAAAGGCCACGAGTCTCAATGACAGCTATGAGGCCTACTGGAAAAAGGTAGATTGATATTAATGGTGATGCTCCAGGGCATTCAAAGCGGCTTTGATGGAAGTTTGAAGGTGGACACAGAGGCCATAAGTAAATGCCATAGTTGCAAAAGATCTAGAGGTCATCCCCGAAGCAATCTTTCACTGACATGGACACGGAGGATGCAATTGAATGCAACATTAACTTCATTTTGAAAAGATGTGAGGGTCGACCCTCCTATAACAAACTGATATTTTGTAAACCCTAAAATAGGGGCCAGTGCATTCTTTTTGGTACATTCTATATATATATGATAGTTTTTTCCTCTTTGTAAAAAAGGAGGTTTAGAGACAGAGATATAGATTTTGAACAATAGTAATTTTCTAAAAAGTTAGAGAAACTTAAGAGTAGCAATAGAGTAGGAGTTAGATTCGACAAAAGGTAGTAATGTATCCTTCTGGTTCTCTTAGAATAGATGTAAACAATTTAAAGACATAGATTTTCTGTACACTCGTGATTGTGCCAGAGTTGTAAATGTTGCTTATCTGTTTCACCAACAATAGAAGCAACCAGATTCAAATCTACTTCATATTGTGTTTCAAAATGGTATTTATCTTGGGTTAATCATTTGATTTGAGAAGCTTTCAAGGAATGAAATCTTATTTTATGTTTTGTTTAAATGGTAAGTTACAATCTGTTGTTGAAGTTAGCACTATGAATGAATGAAGCTGTGTGTTAATCACAAGTTGATTTTGTTCTCCAGCTTTAATTAGCAATTCCTTGAAAGGTAACAAGTCTGGTTAAGTTGGATGAATTATCATTCTCTTCGGTTCCAAGGCTTTGATCTATATTTTTCTGTTTCTTTAAAAACCCTAGTTAAAGTAGGTTTGAATTTATGTTTGATTCTAGAACAATCCAGAAGCACAACACTAGCAGGCCCCTTGAACATTATTGTTCACATCAACCACAGAGTGAAATCAGCACAGTCGAGAACCGATTACAAAGACCTTGGGAATTAAGATATCCGTGTGTTATTCTTTCTCTTTTAGGAGAGAAAAATAGTGATATTCTGTTTAACTGTTGATGTGCCCATCAGAACCATCAACAGAGAATTGGCACTAGAAGGAGGGCCTAAAGGAGCAAACTGGATAATATTGGGTTTTTCTCACCAGAAAGGTCCCGTAGAGTTCTTCGATCAGTCAAAAATCCACCACCTTTGATAGAACTCAAGACCCCAATAAGACACAAGAGTCACAAGACTGGGGCAACCATCATACCACCCTTGTCAGCTCTGCTTACTCCACCAGGCTCTTCACCAATACCCCACTGGATTCCTATCAAAGCATGGAGTTCACCAGTTAGGTGGAGCATGCTATGCACCCCATTGGGTTCCCAGTCAGTGTTCACAAAGCACAGAGTTCATGTTGTTGCAGATGAAGCAGAGCTTTGCCACAGTTCAATTATATCATGTTCATTTATGTAATATGAACTTGTATTTGATGTATTATTCTCTCTATGTGTTGGGAAGCACAGTTGTGCATATGTAATATTGAAAGCGATACAATTTCTCATTATCAATGTATTTGTATAATCTAATTTGATCAATGTAATGTATCTATGTTTATATTCTCTTGATTATGTTGTGTTGTATATGGATACTTCTCATTTATGTAATGTCATGAATGGATGGTTTATAATGTAACCGTTGGAGGTCAGATTGTACCCTAAACAAGCTGGGCTTATTTATCCTGCCTCAACATGGAAATTTTCTAGACTTGTGGTTAAGTCTGTGTAATAGAGAAGCAAATCTCTAGATTAGGGCTGGTTCCCTGTAGATAATCACCCAAACTATGAAATTTCTGAGGAAAAGGAGGGAGAGGTAAATGAGAAGAAGAAAACTATAGCTAATGATGATCAACTATAAATTAGAGATTTTGACAAAAACTCACTCACAACACCACTCTCACAAGGCAATCTATTTTTACAATCCACTTTAGAACACCTAGCACATTAGTATTTTTCATAAAGATTCTTGAACAATGAATACAATATGCAATCTGCACTATTTTTCACTCTTGATTACAACTCACAATAATAATATTAGGAAGGATCCACTATTTTGAATTACAAACAAAATCAGATTATTATTGCAATCTTGTGACAAGAAAAATGGAAGGAAAACTCTGGTGCTTTTATTACAAATAAAAGAGTCAAGGCATTAGAATATAATTCAGAAGTTTACAAAACTCTCTCTGTAATGCATATGAGAGCAAGAAATTGAAAATTTGAACCTTGAGTAATTCAAAATTTCTCCCATATAAAGGCATCAAGTGACCCATGGTGCAAAAATAGAAAAATCAGGCCCAAAAAGCAACTCATTTTGCAGTTTTGAGCTCCTCTAAAAAGATTGAAAATCAGCCATCTAAACAACTCCAAATGGCATCAAAAAGATAGAAAGTTGTCATCTCCCAAGGGTTGATCCAAAAAGCCCTGAAAAATTAGGTTCCAACTGTCCAAAATTGAAAATAGAAAGTTTAGACTGTCACCTCTTTTCCAAATCCACCCAGGAACTGAACTTAAAATGGAAAATTTTGTTGTCACTCAATTGCATCATCAAATTGCTTAAAATAACAACTAACTTAAACAATTTATAGACACATTGCTTAGCTAGTGTTTTAAAACTTTGTAGTTTTCTAAATTTCAAAAAAGAAAGTCTCTCCCTATTACATCTAATCTTTTCCAGTTTTTCCTTCAAATCCTTTGATTTTCCTCTTTGATCTTAAGTTATATTTATTTTTTGCATTCAATTTTGCAAAAATCAACATATTATATTCATTGCTCATTTACATGATTGATTTTTATATAAAAAATCATAAAAATATTGTCATTATCCATTTGGGAATTTTCTTTTTATGACATAGAGTCATCATTTGGACTCCACAAGCAACTTGGCATGAAATTTTCTCTAAGGAAAGAAGAAAGCTACCCTAGAAGGGACCAAAACACATCATGTGATTTATTTTCTAAAGAAAATCAAAGAAAAAATAAAGATAAGCCATAGGCTTATCGACCTAGGCAATGGAAAAACATTTGAAAATGCATGAAATATGATGAAAATCATATCTGATTGCTTATAGGGTAAAAACCCTAAACACAAAAAAGTCTGCAAAATGTTGAACTGGTTGATCATTTGCATCACTAGCCATTTGAATAATGTAGTGGTTTTTCTTGCGCCACCATGAGAAGGCGAGGTTTTTGTCTTTGAAGCAACCATCAAGCTCCTCCTTCTTTGAATCTAGATGTATTCAGCTCTTGACACTTATGGTAAGCTTTTGACTTCATTTTTCTATGCTTTCATTGGCTCATTGGATGAGAAAAATGGCCATTTGGATGCAGCCATTAGTGTATTTGATGCATTTGTTTGCTCTTGTTTGTGGTGTTGACACCTTCACCATTCCTTATGGCCAACTATGGAGATTATTTCAAGCCACCTATGGGATTTGGCTGCGGCTTCCCATCAAGATTTTCCATAGATATATGAAGGTAACCTTCACTTCTCCCTTATCTCCTTGCACTTCTCTCTTAAATAAATCTTTATTAAGCTTTTCTTTTAGAAAAAATATGAAGCTCTATAGATTGTTGAGCTTAGCCATTCTTCTAGCCATGGCCCTACTATGTGATCTCCTTCTTCATTACCAAAATACAACATTCATTATCCAAATGAATATAAATACAACATTCAGAAACACTTGTTCAATTCTGTACTTTTCTCCTTTATTTATAACAATGTTTGAACATTGTAATTGAATACCAAAATGAAAGCATTTCTTTTGCATTTCATGCAATGATTAATGTTGTAATTGATATCAAAAAATTTAAACACATTGCATTTCAAATTCCACAATAACTCAAATACTTGCAATGGTTAAACATCTACGAAGATAAATTAAAATTTCCACTTTAAAATGAATCTTTGAACATATTAGCTCTGTCAAATTGAGCTATAGTGAAAATTTGATAACACTTTTGGCGACCTTTTCTTGATGCTTACCTACCAAGCATCAAGGCCAGTTGCCTTATGCAATTCCATTGGGCATGGAGTCACTTCTACCCTCTCCAAAACTAGAAAAACTCATGAACCAAAACTGAAATCTCCTCCAAATAGTAGCATAAAAACCAAAAAAAAACCTAAACAGTAGCAACCAATAGGCCCTAGTGGCTAGAGAACATGTGCAATGAAACTTATTGAAATAAAAACTAAAAGGAACGTGCTTCAACAACACTTATCGAAAGTAGCTACACTACTATAATACAAGGTAGTTCTTCAATATTTAGAAACAATGCTTCAAATGAATCCCATTAATTGGGATTGGAAAAACTTCTCCATTCAATTTAGAGAGTTGGAATGAGTTCCACTCCTTGCACTCAATTATGACATAAGGGCCATCCCAAAAATCATTGAACTTCAAATGCTTTCCTGTCTTTCTCTTTTGCTCATCCCAATTGAGGACAAAATTCCCAACAACAAACTCTTTGAGTTTTTCTCATTTGTCAAAGGAACTCTTCATTTGAGCTTGATGTACTTCAAGTCTCTTCCATGCTTCTCTTCTAGTCTCTTCTAGTTTCATCAATTCTAGGAGTCTCACTTCCATGGGCCCTTCTTCTAATAGTTCAAGCTCCTTGATGAAGCTCAGAGTTGGTAGCTTAATAGAGATGGGAAACTTGGCCTCTCTACCATATGTAAGGACATATGGAGAACAACCAATGGCTTTCTTGGGAGTTATCCTATCGGCCCAAAGGGCTAATTTTAGCTTCTCATGCCAAACTTTTTGGTAGTCTTCAATAGTCTTTTTGATGATTTTAATCAGATTCTTATTGGTTGATTTTTCTTACCCATTACCTCATGGGTAATAGTTAGATGAGGTGCTCATAAATATATTATTTTTCATGGACTAGTCAAAAATATTCAAACCAATGAATGCCAAAGCATTATCAAATATGATAGAATCTGGAACACCAAACCTTGACACTAAGTCTTGATAAAAATTTAAAATGGAGCCATCGTTTGTTTCTTTTAGAGCAATAGCCTCTGTCCATTTGGTAAAAGAATTTGTGGCTGTTAAAATCCACTTGTGACCAGTACTTGAAGGTGGGTTAATCAACCCAATAAAATCAAGCCCCTACTTAGTGAAAGGTTCTTCCACTTGGATAAGATTTAAAGGAAGAGCTGCAAACTTATGTTTACCTGCAAAAAATGCACATTTCTCGTATTTCCTTACCCAAGCAAAAGAATCTTTGAAAATATCTGGCCAATAATAACTAGCTTTCATGATTTTAAGGGTTGTGGTCCTCACTACAAAGTGACCTCCTAAAAGACCACCATGGAATTCTTCTAATAGCCTATCTATTTGGTTAGGCTCAATGCACCTCAACAATACACCTTGAAAATCTTGTCTAAATAGAACACCATCCACAATAGTATAAGGAATATCTTGCAACTTAAAATATCCTCTCTTGGATTTGTCAAGGCCTTCTGGAAACTCACTAGTATGCAAGTAAGTGATAATTTGATGCACCCAATTTGTGCTAGGAGCTGGAACTATACCTTGCTCTTTGTCACTTAGCACCATGGCAAATTTTGTATCTTCCTCTATGCTATTTTCTACATTTTCAGCCAATTTTTCACACAATCCTTTGCCCCTAACAATCTTAGTAACCTTAATGCCAATATCAAATTCCATTACCTTTGTTATCCATCCATCCCTATTATCATTCATGTCTCTATTAAGCAAAAACTCCTTTATGGTTGGGTGAGCAACCAACAAGTGAATCTTGTTATTTGACATCATGTGCCTAAACTTTTCAAGACTCCTAAGTACTGCAAATACATGTTTCTCTACAAAGGATTATTTAACTTCATAATCATGTAGTACCTGGCTGAAAAAGGCTACGAGCTATTGTAAACCTTCATCATTTTGCTGGAATAACATGGCAGAAAAAATATCAACTCCCCCAAAAGAATACAAGATAACATCTTTTCTATAATTTGGGTTAATAAGAGTTGGGGCAGTAGAGAGAGCTTCTCTTATTTGCTTGAAACTCCTTTTTCCCTCTTTGTTCCATTGGAAAGGCACGTTCTTTTTCAGCATTGCTATGAGGTGTTGCAATAAAGCTGCAATGTTAGGTATGGACCTTCTTACAAAATTAATCCTCACAAGAAAAATCTATAACCCCTTCTTATGAGTTGGCAATGGAAATTCTAGGATGGCTGAAACTCACTCTAGATCAATAGAAATTCCATGCTTAGAAACAATATGGCCTAGATGCTTACCTTCATGGACCAAAAATATACACATTTTAGGATTGAGAGAGACTCCATACTCCCTACATCTTTGAAATATTTTTCTCAAATGTTCAAGGCATTCATCAACATTCTTTGAAAATACTCTAATGTCATCTAAATAGACAAGCACAATCCTATTCATAAGGCCATGAAAGGCCATGGCCATTGCTCTTTGGAATTTTTTTCCTGCATTGGATAAGCTAAAAGGAATCTTTGTGTAAGCCATAGTGCCCCATTTAGTTGTAAATTCCATTTTATATTGACCCTCCTTTTCAACCATAATCTAATTATAACCTGAATATCCATCAAGCAAAGAAAATATGTCAGAACTGGATACTACTTGCAGAATTTGTTCCATGGAAGAGAGCGAATAATGATCTTTAAGGGATTCCCTATTCAAGTCCCTAAAGTAAACACAAAGTATAATTTCCCTATTCTTCTTCCTAACAGGAACCAAGTTTGAGACCCAAGAAGTATGCTTGATAGGGAAAATTATATTACTTGAAATCAACTTAGCTTAGCTTTCATCAAATGTTCTAGCTTAGGATTTAATGACCTCTGCTTTTGTCTTATAGGCTTCACATTAGGCTTCAACTCTATGGTATGATGGGCTAATTCAAGGTCAAAACCTTTTAAGTCCTTGTATTTCCAAGAAAATATATCATTGAATTCTTGACACAAAGTAACAAAAGCTTATTGTTCTTTCTTAGTGCATACCTTGCCTAACTTTAGGAGTTTACCTTTTAATATATTGATTGCTTCATAATGTTCTTGTTTGACAGTCATGCCACCATTTTCTTTCCTCACCTAATCATCAGAGTTGAAAACTGACTCTAAGGTCACCAACCCTTTCGGCAGCTTATTTGACTACAACTGCACAATTTGATCACCATACTACTTTTACCATTTTAACTTATTTTTGTTAGCAAATTCTACTTCAACTATCAAGAAGTTTACAATTTTCTCATCACTGTCAAACACTTTCCAACTCAAATTATTGTCAGGTACCGAAGGTCTCACCACAACTTTTACGTAATGTTACCTTTCTACATTATGTACCTCTTTAGGGATATCAAATTGAGCCCCCAAGGCAACAAGCTTGTCTGCATGCTTATTTTGGACTCTAGGAACATAGAGCAAGTTAAATGCATCAAAATATTTTATTAAATCCCACACTCTACATTTATACTTTTTGAGTGTATCATTTTTCATTGCATTTAAATTTATGACCTGATTTAAAATTAATTTAAAATCACCATGAACTTGTAAACATTTGATACCTCTTTTCTGATCCCATTCCAAACAATGGATGAGGCCTTCATACTCCACTATATTGTTGGTATAGCTTAACATGAACCTAAACATTGAGTAGTATGTGTTTCCTTCTAGTGAAATCAACATTTCCCCTCCACTAGCCCCCATTCTACACCTCGAACCATTGAAATACAACTTCCAAAGATGGATCTCATGCTACTTAGGCTACTCTTGATCTTTGATCAGGTTTGGGATTATCATGTTTAGTTCATGAATGACATAAACCCCCAACTCAACTTCTTCAGTATGGTTAAAAGGATCGAGGTCATGGTTTTTAGCAGCCCAGTCATCCAAGCTTCCCTCTTTGATAGATGGACTAGAATCATAGGCCATAGATGGACTCTCCATCACATGAGTGGCTAACCAGTTGTTATTTGTAGAGATGATATTATATGGCTAGATGTAGGCCTTGGCTGTTGGCTCAAATTTGATAGCCAGCAAGGGTTGCTTCACCTCTTTTCTTTGCTTCTCATTTTCGACCTCTGAATTGTTGGCCAACACCACTCTATCCTTCTCAACATTTGAAAAAATTGAAGATGACAATTCAGTCAGAGCACCTTGCAACAAATCTTTTTGTCCTAGAATGTGGAGTGCATCAATGATAAATAGGATAATTGTAGCCTTCTTTAACTGCTCTACTATATTGAAATATATAGGGGTTTCCTTGTGTTGAACTATTGTTGAAGCCGTATCATTTTCTCTCTATTGTTCTCTTTGTAGAATATGCACTTTCAGGTGGATTGCCAGGACTGGTTGAGAAGTAATGGCCTAATTTTGGCCTTTAAAAACTTATTGTTTTGAGCTTGTATCTTATTGTCCAGCACTTGCAACTTGATGATCAACATCCATTGATCACCTCTTTACTCTTGTGTTCACTGTAATAGATGAACCTTGATGGTTCAGACCTTGGTAATTATTGATTCCACAAAAATCAGCACTCCACTAGTTCAACAAAGCAATTTCAGAATTATTGCACTAATCTACATTCCCATTTGATAAGTGCTCTTGGCCAACATAACTGTTTTGTACAACAAGAGCTTGATTTTCCATTTTATTCATACAAACAACCTGATTATGAGGTTGATCACAAGGGTAACACCACTCCTGTTCATGGGCCAAGTTTTTTTGATACACTAACTCTCTTGATGGACCCGGGATAGTGGGATCATAAGGTCTGAAAGGCCTGGGGTTAGGATTACTTTTTTTATAATCATTTTGATAAGGTCCCCTACTCTACTGATTTGGCTGAAAAGGGGTTGGGTTAGGCCTTTTCTCTTATCCAACCTTCCTTTTAAGGCTTACAAACTCATTACTAAATGTTTTCCCTAGGGATTGGAGCATGTTCTTAATCTCCTGAATCTCCCTAGTTTTCTCTAGAATCACATTTTCTTGGGTAGAGGCATGATAGCCTATTGCTAGGACAAAAGGAATAGAGGTTATGGGGGAAAATTTATGGGTGATTGGACCTACAGTAATATGGGCATGGGCAGACTAGGAGCAATCTTACCTACTTGTATTAGACAGTTTTAAGCTCTTATAGAAATTTCATATGAATTAGGCAAAGTATAATCCCCCATTGACTAGATCATGACTGAAATTTCAGAATTTAAAACTTTTAAATAAAAAAAATGCGTGCTTGGGAGAGGCTTTTATAATTTGTGGGATTCTATTGCAATTCCTCTAGAAAAAATATTTGAAGTCAGACATATGTTCGTGTGGAGCATGCTTGTGTTGGTATGTTTTCCATTGTGCTAAAAGATCGACCCATCAATGCCCACTACAAACTGTTGGAAATATATGCCTCAATCATCACATGTT
>VDFB02311738.1:25520-65829 GCA_007258455.2 Sequoia sempervirens | reverse complement strand
AAGGAGCATGATTAGGCATGGATGAAGACATAACATGATAGCTCATAGGAGTAATTGGATTTTGGAAAGTGGGTGGAGAAAGCTTACTAGATATGATAGTGTCAAGGGGATCTATGTCATATACCTCTTGATCAACAAGACTTTCGTTATTGTCGTCAACGTAATTAAGGTTTTCCTTGACCACTATTGATGGAGGATAAGGACCCATGATGGTGAAAGGATAAAGAGGATGGATAAAATATTTTGGATGGGAACGGATTTTGATTGGCTAGATTGGATTTTGTTTGAATTGGATTGGATTATTAAGATCAATAGGATAGCATTGGTTGAAAAGATGTGATTTGATTGATTGGACAATTTGATCGAATGATTGGTTTGGATAGATTTGGATTATTGGAAGGGTATGATTGGATGATGAAAGATATGAGAGAGACCTTGAGTTTAATCAAAGGAGGTTACCCTTAGTGACCTAGAGCTTTGATTGATTAAGAGGATGATTACAACACTGAATCCACCTTAAGATAGGAATGGATTGATTGGGTCGAGGATGATAACTTACGACACCGAATTCACCTCAAGATGGAAGTGAATTGATTGGGGTCGAAGTTAAAGACTAATAATCAAATTCAAATGTTATGGTCAATTTGGATAACCACTTTGTAATACAAGGTCAAGGCGGTTTGGTTATGAGTGGTGTTGGGTGATGTAAATGGTAAAATGATGATGTTTCCTAGGTGATGGTGTGGACTTTTGAATGAAATATGAGGAAATTAGAATGAACGGGTGGACTGAAAGTGATTGCGAAGAATGAGTGGGAATTTAGAATGGTTAAATGAAAGTTTGGAATGATGAGATGGAGGTTTAAAATGATCAAATGGAGGTTTTGGGAGGCTTAGAGTGACAAAATGGAGGCTTAGGATGATGAGATAATGGTTGGGAATGATTAAATGATAGTTTAGAGGCTAAACAGATCCAAATGGGGCGATTTTGGGTGCTTAGGAGGGAAAATCCGTCTTTCTGCAGCAAAAATCAGGGGTGTTGACAACTTTCTATAGTAAATCAAGGGCGCTTCCACCTTTCTGCAGCAAAACAGGGGCACTTCTGCCTTTCTACAATAGAATCAGGGGCGCTTCCGCCTTTTTGTAGCTAAACAGGGGCGCTTCTGCCTTTTTGTAGTAGAATCAGGGGCGCTTCTGCCTTTCTACAGCAAAATAGGGGCGCTTCCGCCTTTCTGCAGCAAAGCAGAGGGCGCTTCTGCCTTTCTACGGTAAGACAGAGCTTCGTTTTGATGGCAAAGGCTATGGCAAGGACACAAAATGATAAAGGCCAAAGTATCAAAGATTTCATAGATTTTTCACAACAAAACACTTCAAGCAAGCACAATCCTATGATTAACGTTAAGGTATGGCTAGGCAAGGTCTTAATCTAGGATGCACAAAGCTTCTAGGGAGTCCTCGATATACTCTCAGTACGTGAGGCACAACTATGAACACTAGCTTGTCACAAGTGTGAGTCGGGAACCCCAATGAGATACTGAAAGGCTTGGACCAACTCTTCACATCTATCTAGGTATCACCCTAGCTTCGACGCTCCGCCAATTATGACGTGACTGGATTGGGGTACAACTTTCGTTCTCCCCCTTTATATACCTCGTCGGTACACGTGGTTGGAATCGTCCCTTGGGGTGATGAAATCCACAAGCAAGTCCCACTAAAAAGAAGACACTAACTGCTTCCAACTACTCCCCAGGCTCACACGAAGTGCAAGGGAAAGTGAAAATAAATTAATGCCCCCTTGGGTAACACAAGAATAAACAATCACAACAAGCAATGAAGTTTACTCCCCCTAATTAGTCTATGTTCCAAAACAACAAGGATAATTTTTGAAAATCTGATCAAATAGATGGCCCTGCAAACAAATGTTAGCTGTATTTTTCTTTGTTCTTGGTCAATTACGCCATAATATTCTGCAAAACATTAGCAAAAAACACCAATATTCTTGCCAAAACAATGTTAGAGGGTTACTACTTGAAAATAGCAAAAAATGAGAGCAAAAATGACTGTTTTACCTCCCAAACTGTGCTATTTTGGGGCGCTTCCACTTTTCTGCAGCAAAATAGGGGCGCTTCTTCCTTTTTGCAGCAAAAACAGGGGCGCTTCCGCCTTTCTGCAGCAAAATGGGGGCGCTTCTACCTTTCTGCAGCAAGAATCAGAGGGCGCTTCCGCCTTTCTGCAGCAAGAATCAGAGGGCACTTCCGCCTTTCTATAGTAAGAGGTTAGAGGGCACTTCCACCTTTCTGCAGTAAGAGGTTAGAGAAAAAAGCCTTTCAAAATAAAAGGGTGTATCCACCCCCCTGCAGGAAACTTTATCAGATTTTTAAAAAGGAAAGTTGTACGCCCCACTGCAAGAAAGTGTTAGAAAAAAAAATTCTAAGTACACACCTAACTACAACAAACTATTAGAAGAAAATGAAATTGTCAGATATAGGGCGCTGCCGCCTTTTTGCAATGGACAAGAGGGCACTTCTTCCTTTTTGTGGTAAAGCAGAGGGCGCTTCCGCCTTTCTGTGGTAAAGCAGAGGGCACTTCTGCCTTTCTGCGGTAAAGCAGAGGGCGCTTCCACCTTTCTGTAGTAGGAGAGAGGGTGCTTCTGCCTTTCTACAGTAAAAAGGAGGGCACTTCAGCCTTTCTGCAGTAAAACAGAGGGCGCTTCTACCTTTCTGCGACCTTTTCCTACAAAATACTTAGCAAAAATGGAGGTTAAATGCAAGAACCCGTTTGTGGGTCCCACCGGGCATGCCATAAATGTGTACCTTAATGTTTTACCCTACTATAATGTGCAAAATAACTTAAAAATGTGAATGATAAAAGACTAAGGACACTTCAAGATTAGCCTAAAGAGTGATGAAACAAGAAGGAAAATAGATAAAACAAGATGCAAATGGTTATACCTTCCTTGCTATTGAAGACTCCTTGGTTGGCCCTTAATTTGGGTGACTTTGTGTGCTCCTTAGATGGCTTCTTGAGTGGCTAAATGCAAGATCAACTTATCCAAAATGATTAAAATGGATGGCTAGATGATAGTGAATGAGTGAGAATGCAAATTGGCAGCATGTAGTTATAAGATGGCTAAGTGTTGAAAATGCCCTTGAGGAGGGGGTATTTATAGGAGAATTTGAATTCTCTAGAGAATTCAATGGTCAAGATGCATCCAACAAGGTCAAGATGAAGGGCTATGGTGGGTTGAGAACCCACAAACCCTCACATCTTGACATGTGGATGGTGAAGTGGCCAAGAGAAGATAAGGTGTAAGTGAGGTGTCAAAAAGGTACATGAGGTGGAGGGAGAACAAGTACCTTGCAAGTACATTAGGAGATGGAAAGAATCTTGGGTGAATAAAAGTGAATTTTAAATTTACAATGATTAGAAGAATCCGGTGGATAAGACAATGTTCCCAAAAGGTGGGAGTTTGTCACATGTGACTTGATGTGACAAGTCAAAGATTCTAGAAGATGCATGGGAAAAGGGGATTCTTGGAAGAGTAAAAAGGAATTAAAATTTCCTTGGGGGATGGAGAGAGTTGACCAAGGTACTGATTAGGCTTAATTAATCAGTAATTAGAAGATAAATGAGGATTAGAAGCCAACTTGCAAAAGTTGGAGGATGTGACACATCCTAATCAAAGATTAGGCATGTGCACATCCCTAATGAAGAGATTAGGAGATGGATTAGGATTAGATGAAAATGACATGTGAGGAATTAAATAAATATAATATTTAATTTTATTTGATAAAAAGAGGATTAAGAAGGGTAAGGTATTTAATTATTAATTAAATACCTTAGGGATTTGGCAGAATTAAGGGTATTAATTAAATAATAGTAATATTACTTAATTAACTCGGATAAGAGGATGTTTAGATGAAAAGTGATAAATTTGGATAAATTAAGTGTCCAAATTTGGATGTTTACAGCAACTACCTTTGAATGGTCATGTTTGTTGAGCAAATCTAGGGAGTGTGTTGTGTTGGATTTTCATCAGGGCAAGTCTACTTTGACCAAATTTGGCGCATGCATAACTTCCTCCCTCTCTTTTCTACGTTTTTGATAAATGGCATCCTCCTATTTTGTTGGAGTCGATTGCCTAGGTAGTTAGGGTTAATTAGAAGTTTTTCCCTTTATAAATAGTGGTGAGATGCCCCTTTTCATAAGGTTGGATGTTTTGAGATTGTACTTGCATTTCCAGTTTAAGTAGTACAATCATATTGTTGATATGTTGTAATCATGTTTTCAAGGAATAAAATGATATTTTGATTTGTTGCATCTGAGTTAGCTTAAGGAAGACTCACTCAAGGGGCCCCACTTGGTGAGAATTCCACCCATTTAGTTTAAAAGTTATTTTTCTGTTTAGTAATTAGTTTCGATTTCAACAATTGTCTATTCCTACAACCACTGGAACTTTGTTCTGTATGTCTATTCCTACAGCCAAGGTAGATGGAGTAGTTTTTTTTTTTTGTTGAGATTTCTATTTCTACCATCCATTTCTAGTCCAGTTGTTGATGTTTTGTGTATTTGTTGATTCATGCTCAGTGTTATGTTAATTTATTTCTAGCATTTTACTTTCAGTACTGTTTCTTTCCTAGTTTATGGATGACTATAGTGGAGTCCTACTGCACATACAATGCTGACCCATTTCAATTTTACATCCCTGGGTTAACAATGAAATGCACCTTCATGATGAGTAAGATAGCTACTTAGTGCAAATGCCTAATCTCTGTGTTACAACTCTCAGGGCTTAGTTATTGAACCATTAGAGGAGGCCAACACATCTCACCTTTCTTCTATAATTAAATAAAAATAATAATTATTTACCATTTCCCTCCATCTTTTATTAAATAATTATTTTTAATTATTTAATATTTCCCACTCCATCTTTCTTTTTTAATTATTTAATTATTTATTTTCCCTCCCTTAAATTAAATAATTGTTATTATTATTTAATTTATTTATTCTTGGTTGAGCCTTAAATCTCAACAAATTTCTTAAGTTTTGGTTCATCAATCCCATCCTTATCTCTTTTCTTCCTAATTAATCTCATCCATTGATCATCATACCTCATCATCCAATCCTTACCCTTAATTTGAATTGGGATTTCTATAAAAGCAAGCTATCATTCTCATTCCAACCTTAATCACAATCTTTGAAGTTTTTCTATCTTGAGATCAAGTCATCTTGTTTCAATATCAAGCTTATCATATATCTTGCATACCACAAATGTGAGAATAAAAAAAATAAAAATGGAGAAGAACAATGGAAGAGAATCAACTATGACATATAGATTGAAGTGTACTATTACTTTATTATTTGGATTTCTATTGTCATTTTTGGTATATTATTGGATCAGGGTTATTATTGCTTGAATTAGCTAGTTTTGTGGTTGCTATCATTGATTCATGATTTTCCCCTGAATTATACCCGATCTACATTTGGTGAACCTAACGTGAACTAATCGATTTTTTTTAAAATTTTGAGAAATTTGACTTTCATAAGCGTGACGAAATCATTCTATGTAGCACCACAATTGAGCCTTCAAATGTCATAATCATTGTATGACACAACACATGCAAGGTCTATCGTACCATATCTATCACCCAAAATGACACATCTAACTATTATCTTGTAAAAATAAAAATCATTCAATCATTGTTGTTTTAGATAATCTTATTGATTGTTGGTTATTATTCTAACATTTAAAAGTTTGCTTACATTATTTCCATCATCAAATTTGTTGTTTCTTGTCAGATCTTTGTGTTTTTGTAGTTATAGTTTTTTTCATCGCAATCGTGCCTTGAATTGACACAATCGTCTAACAGTGCACCACAATTGTCATTCCTTATGTCGCAATCATTGTTCCATAAGCCATATTTGTCAATGTTTACAACACATTAGAGCATCGCAACCAAGCCTCTACACACCACATATGAATTTCATAACAAAAATAGGGTATAAATCTAAATTTGCATTTTTTTCTTTTTGCATTTGTGGACAAAGATTTTGGCACCCTAATGCTCTCTGACACTTCTAGGGTTTTTCACTTAAAAGGAGAGAAATGGACCAAAATGCATAATGTCCCCACTCAAGACTAATTCAAATATGAATGAAATATGCCTAAATGCAATAAACTGAAAAAGGAAATGAATTATTGATGTAAAACCTAAGAAATGCAAGTTTTTTGAAAACACATTATGATATGCAGAATGACCTAAGAATGCAAACAAACGATAACAAAAATGAAGGAGATTGGAGAGGTGCACCTGGAAACTAGAGTGTGATGCAGAGAGGATCTGGAATCCTATAGAATTTGTTGTTGAGGCCAACTGGGACACTTACACCAAGCTGGGTGACTTAGTCCTATTTCAGGGAGATTCTTTCTGAACAGGTTTATGCCAAAAGGGTATCCAAAAATACATAAATCACTTTTCAGGCCTGGTAGTGGGACTAATTCACCATAGATGACAACTTAGTCCATCGAGAAAACTCAAGAAATTCAGGGTAGGAATCTGAAGCCCTCGATCTATACTTCACTTCTTGATAGGTGTCTGGATCAGATTCTACAAAAATCAAGTTGAAAGAGGTCTCCAAACTTTAATTAGGAATTTTTTGACTTGAATGAATTTGATGGATTGTTGAACACTTTTTATCAGGTGCTTTCTCTTTGAAAATCCACATACAAGACTTGCAAAACACACATGCAAAGAGGGGGAAAGGGTTAAGTGTTAGAGAATAGGGGTTTGCCTTGGTCAAACCCTAATTTGGTAATCAAACCCTTGAAAATGAAATTAAATAAAGAGACAATGATGAATGAACACACAATGTCACAACTCACCAAACCCTTGATGTAGAAATATGAAGATATGTAAGAAGATGCTTCATAATGCTTAGAATGCTTGAGAGCTATGAAATAATGTATGCTAATGTGTGGATGAATGTATTAGACTCATGGGGGTGAAAATGAGAGGAAACCCCTTTATTTATAGTTGATTTTACAATATTTCCCTAAAAATAACACATCACAAACCGACCTCAAGGTTAAGAGAATAAAATCCCATCAAAAATTTAAAATAATTTTGATTTTTGTGTCCAGTGGGACTAAGTTGCTCTAGGTGGCAACTTGGTCCCACCAGAGCAATTTTACTAGGTGTTAGGAATTAAAGTGCATTTAATGAGGTTTAACAGGATTGTTCTCCAAAACACACTTAAGTAGGGTCGAAAAGTGCATTAAGGAGTTATTTAGACATAAGAAAGGGTTGAATTAGTGATGACAAGCCTAGAAAAGCGTGAGAGTTTGTCACAACTCTGTACAACACTTTGAAATAAGACTTGGTGAGTGATAAAAAGAGGTTATTTAGGTGAATTATAATGAAAGGGCCCTAGAAAAGTGTGAAAGTGGGATACAAAACTTTACAATAGTTTTACAAGACATCCTAGAATTATTAATGATTCACAAGGACCCAAGACCTAATGTGAATGTATTGACCACATTACAACATTAAATATAGGGAAAATCAAGCCAAAGTCCATAAGAAAGACTCAAATAAGCGTAAAAATGTCCAAGTATACATTTTTTGGCGACACAACATTCATTAGGGAAGAGGTTTTTGGTTACTAATATATGATTTCCATCTTGTGAAAATCATTGGTAGAAGACCTTTTTTATCTAAACTACTAATCCAATTTCTTGTAGGGTTCTATTGTGTGTTTGTGATTTCTAAATTAGGAACATTTGGAATTGGTACTTAAAAAGAACAAGTGTCTTCCATGTTTTTTGCACTTGCATACATGTGTTATTATCAAAGGCATTCTTATCTAAAGTATCCTCTCCCCTTGCACTATGTGTCATTTTTGGGTGATGAGAAATAGCGACACAACATATTCTTGAGTATGCTCTCCTCTTGCACTATGTCGGATTCCTAGGTGATGAGAAAGAGTATTAAATAGGCCTTCCCTTTTTATTTTTGAGTAGGGTGGGCCTACCAATGGAGTTTCACCCCTAGGAATGATCCCCAATGTATATACCCTAGTATGTTATATAGAAGGAAAAAAATGAAAGGTGAGCTCAATTTAGTTGTTTGTGTAGGGTGTGGGCCTTGAGGTTGTAGTTGATTTCATATGCAGATTAGAGGTTTCAATCTCCCATTGGTGTCTATACCCTAATGGTCTTCAAAGTTCACATGAGAGTAAGAACCATTATTTTTAGAAATCTAAGACCATTTTTGGCCATCTACTATTATGGTGTAAGGGATGCAGATCGTACCTTGAAGTTACTTACCATGTCAGATTCTTGGTTGAGGTGGTATGATTCCTTGTTTGGATTTACATCCTTTCAAGGTGAGAGGTGTTAAGGTGGTCCATGACCTTGGAATACTCTAGCTTTGAACCCACTCAGTTTTTCAAATTTAAAATCACCCAAAAGGTGAGGTAAGTCCACTTTAGTAGACAACCCTATTAATACTAACTATGTTGTACTTGTTTGTATTGTTTAGAAAATTGCTTACCTACCACAAAGTTAAAGAGTCAAAATCAACCAAATCTATTTTTCAAGTGAACTTGTGTTTTATGATCAAAACTAGAAATTGCCAAAAATGGAAAACCAATTAAAGAAAAAATCAATTTTAGGCCAAAAATAATAACATTGAAATCTTTATACTGTACACCATAATTTTTAGTTAAAACAACGCATCTATCAGAAACCCCAAGAAGCCAGAAAACTACATTTTCCTGTGCACTACAATTGACCAATCATGCACTTCAATTGACTAGCTCTGCATTGAATCTATGGCTTGAAACACCACATCCATCACAATCAATTTTTTTTGGGAAATATCTGGACATCCAAATTTTAGTTTCCTTACAAACAATGACTATATATTCATCATTTACCTTAGGATAGCTTGCATACATCACATTCTACCTCATTCCATCATCATCCTTGAGTCTTAAGATTAGGAGACTTATCACACTATTGAGTAGACCATAGTCTCATATTTAGGTGTCTTGACCTTATCATATTTCATTTATCTTATCCTTAGGTTGGGCTTACAACTCGTGTATAGTTTAGGTTCACCTTTTATCCAATCATCATCATCACCATTATCTTGTTTTTCATCCTCTTGAGGACTTGACATTTAGAGATGCTATTTTGGTTCACCATAGTTTTCTTAGCATTCCCCTTTTAAGGTTCAAAATTGCATATCTGAGTCCAAGCATAGTCCTAGTCCTAGTCCTAGTCCCATTATCATCTTGCATCCCATCCAAGCATAAGCATAATCATAGTCTCATTTTCATTTTACATACCAAACATAGTCATAGTTGCATTCTTGGCTTGGATTATTATATTCAAAAAAATTCAAAAAACATAGTATAGTGTCGTTATCATTTTTCATTTCCTTAGTTTACATATTCAATCCAAAGATCACAAGTCTTATATGGTCTTCACTAGGTCACAAAGGAAATGAAAAGACATGGATTCCTTATATGACCCCAATTTAAACCCAACTAGCACCATGAACTTTGTGTCATCCTCAAACCAACATCAAACATCTCAAGATGAAATTCCAAACCCATTTTCCAATCTAACATTAAATGAGGTTAACCAAAGTCTAATCCCTGAAGAGATTGGAAAAGCTTCCCAAGATCCTAAGATAGTGTATATCATAGAAGAGATGGTTAAAGTAGATCCTAATAAATACTTTCTAGCACTTGCTCCAAATGGTGCCAAGCTTCCCTTTGGTTTTGAAACTTCCATAATTGTAGAGGGAGCAACACAAACACAAACTCAAGGTTGAGGTTATAAGAAATTCTCACAAGGTCATCCCTCCTCACACCGAATGCACACTAGTATGCCTCTTGGGGGAACTACACATAATGTGAAAACTACACACATTCCACCTACTCCAACATTTGGGACCAAAATAACACATGCAATATCTCAAGGACCAAGTCCCACATTTTCCAATTTGTTGCTTAATCCTCTACCACCATGGGTATGACATTTGGAAATCCATTTTCCACATCATCCACACAAAATACCACACCATCAACCAACATAAACAAAAATTTAAATCCAAACCCACCAAGACAAGAAGGATTCATATTGCTACATCAAGAGTGCAAACCCAAGCAACCAATACTACACCAAACATAAAAATATCCTTTGGGTCAAACCTAAACATCAACCAACCTCCATCACAACGACATGTCAATCCAAACATCAACTTCATACCACAACACCAACATACAAATCAAAATCCACCACAATGACCATACCAATACTAATACCAATACCAATACCAATACCAACACCATGTTTACATCCCACTTCCAACAAGACAATCAGAATCCTTCTCAACAAAACATCCACCCAAACCCAACATTTACATCCAACTTCCAAAACGAAAATCTATTGTTAACACCAGCACCAATATTCTCACGCAAGGTCAACCAAATATATGACCATCACCCATGGAAACTTTGATGCAAAAATACAAGCAATGCAACAAAAAATGGAAAGCATGCAAGTGAGTGGGACAAAGAAAACATACTCAATGGAAGAGCTATATCCTTATCCTTTTGAGCGAACCATATACATGCCACCTTTCCGTCCACACTTTAATGTGCCAAACTTCAACAAATATAAAGGGAAAGGAGATCTAGTAGAACATTTGAAAGAGTTTAATACTGCTTGTATGTACTATTAGGGTCTAGGAAGATTGGAGCAATAAACATTAACAATTATATGCATATTAAATAACCTAGAAATCACAATGAAGAATAATACAAAAGAGATCAACACATAATTTAACGTGGTTCACCCAATATGGGCTACACCAATAGAAACTCAACCATCCAATGATTTTATTATCCAATGCAAACCAAATTACAATCTCGTGAACACTATGCCACAACATAGATCCCAACCGCTTATAATAAGCTTTTTGGAACCTTCTAAAATTAGAGTTTTACAAGGTATTTTTTCATTTGACATGTTAACAAGAAAACCTTGATGTGTCAGCAGGAGAAAAACCTTGACGAGTCAGCAGGAGAACCTTGATGTGTTAACGATTTTTTTGTGGGGCAATACCCTGAACCCCATTTCTTGTTACGAGTGTACAATATTTGCATGATCAGTCACCACATACCAATATGCACATCACTTTTGAGCCTACATACTTAATGAGATTATTCTCATGTAGCCTTTTGGGGCAAGCTTTAGAGTGGTTTGCGCACTAATCTCTTGGGATAAGAGCATGGAAAATCTACAACCAAAAAGTTAATATAACATCCTAGACCATCAAGGAAAAACTCCCGCATAAATATCCATTCTTGAGTTGTTTCACATATCCCCTAAGCATAAAGCCATTTTGGAAAAAGATTTGCAAGAGACTTTCATCCACACTGACCTAAATGTTAACCAATTTTAGGCCATAGTAGGATACTTAGCTACAACCCATCATGTTACATTTTTTGAACAAGATCTTCCTGCACAAAGACCAAATCATATTGACTCATTACACCTTGAGGTATACATTAATAAACACAAAATCAAACAAGTCCTAGTAGACAATGGAGTGGGTCTAAATATATGCACTTTAAAATTAGTCATAACATTGAGATTCTCTGAAGCTTGTATTGATATGTCTAAGAAAATCATTATTTAAGGGACTTAAAAAATTGAGGCCTTTGAGAATTTATGGGACTTAAGAAAATTTATGGAGAACCAACAAAGGAAAGCCATAATTTTTTTCCATAGAAAATTATTGTGACTATGATAACCATTATTTTGAATAGTTTTATACTTCATAGAGGATTTATTTTTAGCATAAAAAATCCTCACTATATTCATTAAAAAAAAGTGTGACAAAATGGAAGAATATATATTTAAAATAAATTGACAATTAGATGATTCACTCTAGATATATCTTGCACTTTAGTTCTGGGAAGAGGCTATTAAATGTGCATGTTATATCCAAAAATATGTTCCTCAACAATCCTATAAGTAAATAACTCCTAAATATTGGAGCAATGGGAAACCGATAATTAAGCACTTCAAGAATTTTGGTCCTCAAGTATGGGTCCACATTCATATACAAAAAATGTAAGGCCAAAGATCTAAAAAGTAGGCCTTACATTTTTATAGGCTATCTAGATGGTTTTAATATTATCAAATCCACCCTACCACACATCATTATTTAATTAAGAGGATTGTTCAATTTGATAAGGGTTGTTTGAGCTCTACTTGGAACACTTCTCATCCTTCTACATTCACATTAGATTCACTAAGCAGTGATAAAATTTCTAAGGATTTAGATCCACCAAGGTAGATTCCTAATGATAGGGATTCACTTTGGCTACTAAGAGTGATCATGAGGTTTCACCTACTCTGTCTAGTAGTCATCATTTAGAGTTTGAGTAATCTCCTTTAAATTATTTAACTATAGATCCAATTTAGGCTTGATAGACCCTACATGCGACAAGTGATTGGCTTGGGAATCATTAGCTACTAGGAGGAAAAGATTATATTTCCCATGACTTTTGCATGTTTTTATTACCTCTACATTTTATCTAATATTTTCAAGAGGCATCTATAATACGGTAGTGGGATGGAACCATGCATGAGTACAATTCCCTATTTAGGAACCACATTCAAAATATAGTACCCCTACTTAAGGAAAGGAAGCTTGTTTTAAGTGAGTGGATATGCTGGTTAAAATATGTAATAGATGGATTAGTGGATAATTTCAAAGCACAATTGGTATAAAATGGGTTATACCAAGTTCCTAGCATTGATTACACTATCTAGATCACATTTTCTATAGTTTCAACACTTTGCTATGAGGCTCATTAGATGTACATATGAAGAGTTATTTTTTTCATGAGGACGTTAAGGAGCAAATATATATGAAGCAACCACAAGGGTTCTATAGGATTTTTGATAGTTTGTATACATTAAAAATATATGTATGGTCTAAAATAGGTCCCGTGTATGGTATGCTAAGATGGATTCCTTCCTCCTTATAGTTAATTTCTCTCATTTCTATTCTAATTTTAGTTTGAACTTTCTGCTAAAATATTATTATCTCATATTATACATTTTTACTAATAAAAAACATAATAATCATAGGGAGTTCAAAATATTCCATTGTGATACTAAAAATCACCCTTCATAATAGGTTTTTGATGACCAACTTGGGTTTATTTCATTATATTCTCAAGATTGAGATATCTTAGTCTAGTTTTTGGCTCACATGGTACATTGTAGATCCCTGGAAGGGTATGTTCCACCAATTGCATATCCTATCTTTGAAATCCAAGTGAGTGTTCCACATAATCTCATATTTGAAGGGGAAAGGCCCAATATTTGTAGTGTCATCCCAACTCAACAGGATAGGGTTATGGTCGAACACCATCCTAGGTAGAGCTAAGGTTGAGATTATGAAGGGTGACCTAGTTAGAGGAGGTCAGAAGTTTGTCTAGTCTAACCTAGATGAGATTAAAGAGTTGTTTCTATTATTTTCATTTTAGTTTTCAATAATTTTTTTTAATTATTTTTTATTGTTTAATATCTTTCCATATTGTATAATTATCACTATAAATAAAAAATTCTACTATTTCTTCAATCATATCATTAACTCCAATGTCTAGTGGGTAGATATTTTTTTGTTAAATATTTTGTTTATTATTTATTTTTGAATTAGTAATAACATGCACTAACAAAAATATTACAAGTACATTTTTTAATAACACATTTCTCCTAGTAAATATATCAATTTTTTTTTTTGGAAACAAAGACATCCATGTGAAGTGTAGTGCAATTTTTGATATTTTTCCTACAACCTTTTTTATTATTTTCTAATGTTTTGAATAAAGGCCATCATTTTTTTTTGTAATGAACCTACATTCATATAATTTTCAAAAAGATGATTCTAAGGACTATATACTAATGAAATAAGTTTCATTTGATCTTCAAAAAATGAAGCGAAAATATATTTTTGTCAATATTTTTAATAGTGCAGAGGAGACTTTGTTAAGGGTTTGATTTAAACCTAGGGGATTCTATTGAAGCAGATTCAATTTAAGAGGTTTTGATCTAATCCCCCTCAATCAAACCTCCTTAGATGTAACTTCTTTGGCTTAACCAATACATTTTTCTTGAAAATATAGATTTTAGAAACGAAGAAAGTGATGTCTCACAAATGGAGCACATTATTGTAGAATCACCCATTCATGTGTTGAAAAGTTTTGAATTGTGTGTTTAAAACTAGATTATTTGCATTATTACTAGAATATGAGTTATTAAGACAACACAATCACATTTACATTCAATCACAATCACATCAATCTCAATTGCATTGATATCACAAATTTAATATGTCTTCAACCATAATCATATAATGTGTATTCATATTTATACTTAATGTTTGACATTAGAAAAATGATTGTGATGACGAATATTGAAAGACATGTTTTAGATAAGATGAATATTGATGATTTTCTTTATCTTCTAACCGATGTTCTTCTCCAATAATTTTCAATACTTCATCTTTTTCTTCCCCCGGTGTTTGTCATTGAAAATAAGCATAGACAGGTGATCATTTGTATACAAAATTTGATAAGACAAGAAGCGTTTGAAGAAAATTTAGGAGGCCCAAGAATCATTAGTCATTGTTCCCGAATTAGTTAGGGCTTTACGACCACTATTCATTTGCAGTTAGTAGTTAGTCGGTAGAGGTCAAGTAAAAACGGATGGCCGTTTAGGTATGTGGACGTCCATCCAATTATTCAATGCTTGCTTACCGCTTCACCGAATTTAGACATGAACAAATTTGATGAAAAATTTAATCTTATCATCTTAATGCACTAGGGGAGAGGGGCCCATAGTGGAGCGGGGTCCAATAGTGGGGATAGAAGTAGTCCATAGTAGGCCTCATAGTGGAGCACCTTAATATCCAACTGCAAAACACTTTTTATCCATAAAGTACGTAAATTGACAAATCATGTGATGCCACATCAGCGCACCAATAAAACATGACTTAGTGCACCACTATCGGTCTCACTTTTTTTTGGGTCCTTTTTGGATACCTCAACAAAAAGCATGTTGATGTGGCATCATATTTGATGATGTGGCCCTAAAACGAAATATAGAAGCGTGTGAGTTGCCAAATAAACTGTTGTACAAAATTAGATGTGATTTGAAATTTCCACATAAGATTTTGCCAAATATTCTTTTTGTTGTCTGCATCCGGTCTTCCATCGAGTGCCTCACTCGGCTGATTGAATTTAAAGACATTGCTCACACATCATGAAAAGCTATCATTGATAGATTCCACTTATTAGAGCCTAGCAATTAGGAGTTTCAAGGTCTCCGGAAAGCTTGATCTATACACATCTTTTAATTGGAAAATAATATAAATTATGGACAGTTGGGATAGGTTTGGTTTCCATTTGAAAAGGATTTTGGAAAATTAACACTTATTTTTAATTTTGTTTGATTGAGTTTTGTAGGTTTTGGGAATTTTATTGTAAATGTGGGTATATTTGACTGAGCTCAATGATATAGAAAACTCTAAGTTTTATTGTAAATGTGGGCACATTTGAGCACTTTGTTCACGGGGGTTAAAACTTTTGTCTACTTGACATGCGATATAAGTCCATATTGCAATGTATGGAGGGCATGCCGTGCCACCGTCACTGGTCACATGAAATTTTTTTTTATAAGGGGAGCTACCTAATTCCTGCAGTCTAAAAAAATTAACAAAAAACAATTATTATTTTTTAATTAAAACATAATTATTTAGCACATACAGATGTAGACTCCCCATCCAAGCCTACATGTCTTCCCTATCCAATTCTCTATTGATATTTGTCCATCAGATTCAACTTTTAATACATCTTCAACCATATTTATAGAAAATTTACTCTTCTCCTCTAACTGTTGTAAAAATCAAACAATTGTCAAATATATTTTTTTAACTTTTAAATTAAGGAAATTATTTAAACATGAATGAAATGTTTGATCAAATTCAAACTTTACCTTTTTAAACTTGGACAATTAAATAAAATCTTTAGCATCATTATCCAAAAGTAAAATTTTCTACCACAGAATTTCAACACATAAAAAACAAACTTAATATATGGAAAAGTACCATTGATAACTAAATATCTTTCTTCTCAGGTGGGGCTGCCATTAATTCTGGAGAGTTGGTATCTCTAACAAGAGCACGGACGTGTGGAGGAAGATTCATGGTTTGGAGCCCCTATAAAGGTTAGCCAAGGAGCTCACAATATGCGAATCATAAATCCACTATCAATTAATTGAACAAAATTCCTATGCAAACACAATCTCTGAGTTCTGTTAACTGTCTTACAATTCAAGAACTGGACATATTATAAATAAATTCATCGCCAGCACAAGACAAGAAATAGAGCATGTATGGCTACACAGTAGCAAAAAGAATCAGCCTTGAGAATGTGAGAAATTTATTAATATGTTAGCGGCTTATAAGCCCTCTTCCACACAACCTCCTCTTCTTTTAGCCTACACTTGGCCTCCTTTCTCTCATCTTTCTCTTCCTTCTCTCTACTAGTGCCTCCTCCTTGGCTTTTTCTAGCTCATATAAGTTCTAACCTTTGTATTTCTTCTTGCAACCTCTTAGGATTTTCTAGAGCACCATCATACTCTAGTAGATGACAACCAGTCCATCTTCCTTTCCCCACAATCAAGCAACCACTAACCAACCTTTTCAACACCATCAAAGTTCTAAAACTGAACTTTGTCTACATAATAATTCGGATTAACTTTGCCACTTCCTTTTCACTTTTGTGACTTTTCTCATTCCTACTTCTACTCTCCAACTTAATCATCTATCTTTTGTGCACATCTCTAATACCATACTATCCCTTTTATGTTTGTCTTGTGAGATCTCAACTCACAACTCAAACACTCTCCATGGTGTTCCTCTACTACAAGTGAAATTGAAGCTCATGCTAATCACATAAAGCATCACCCTCAATACTACCTCCTACTTAAGGAATTGTCATAGTTCCTATAAGTACTCAACAACTCACTATGAGCAAGCCTCTTGGTGGTATGAATAGCCTCTCCACCATTTGTTTCTCTTTCAATTGTTTGTGAAGAATGGTAGTTGATGATTATGGATTTGAATGGCCGGCTATTCTTTTTGGCAACTTCTTATGCAAGAGACTTGTTATGTTTTGGTTGTTCTTGCTACAAATATCATACTACTTTCATTTTATCATAGATTTTTTCCATCTCAATATATTTATGAGTTCTCTTGTGTAAGCTTTACTTGTATTTTATTGGTATTCATTTGTGAATTATCTAGAAGCTCGTAGGTTTTCTTTGATGATGCTATTTTACAATAAACAATTGGTATCCATTTGTGAATTATCTAGAAGCTTGTAGGTTTTCTTTGATGACATTATTTGACAATCCTTGTTTATTGATTTTCTTGGAACATAACAAAATAAGAGCTAAACCATTTTGAAAATCTCCCCTATAGTCACCCAATTTTCTTTGTTTTAGCTATAGGTTTTCTTGATGGTTTTCTTACATAAAAGGTTTTGTATTCCTTCTCCCTTGTTATATTTCTATCACTTGACTCAACATATTTATAGGTCACTTAATTTTGTAACATTTAGAATAGTTCATTATCTTTTGGGTTCACTATTATTATTCCTAGATAACTATTATCTCCTTGTTCCTTTTTTCATAAGATTTTCCATCCTTTATATACAATTCACATTTTTGGATATGACATACCACAACACAATTGTATATGTCATTGCAATCACATTGTCATCTACCAAACATGTCATTTATATTATTAGCTCCTCTTGATTCTTGTTTTAGATTCTAATCTTGTCCATATTCCCATCTCCAACCTCATTTATTAGGTCCTTTGTCTACTTTCATATTTCTCTTGTTTTCATTTTCTTTGCAGCAAAACATAGTATTTAATTTAGGAATAATAAACATAATTTGTATAGATGAAATAAAATGAAAAAATAAACGTAATTTATATAAGAATGAAGTACACTTTTATAAGACCAAAATAAAAATCTTCATATTCATATATAAAAATGAGTCAAATCATTTTAATTAATTTCAAATTTATCAAAACAAATAATGATTTCAATATAAATTTTACAAAATATTTTAAAATTGAACTTACTTTTATCAAAAACATGTATAATATAATATTAAAAAATATTATATAATATATAATTAATATATAATAAAATTTATCTATAACCTGTAATAAATTTGTTTGGATAGTTCATGGGCAAGAAAAATAAGCCGATGAACAATATCACTTCATATAACTAAATAATGCAAATTCCTTTCTCATTTTCTTTCAAATCTTTGATATATATATATCGTAAAAGAATTCTTGCTGATAGTTTTTGTTTGCATGAATGAAAGAAATTTAAGAGAAATTGCCTCTATTGTTTTTAAGTCAGTAGCATTGGCCATTTCCACAGACAGTCTATCACAAGCATTATCACCACTCCTAATATAAGTGATTGTTTCTCAATATTATTCATAGATAGAATGGTTAGAAAAAGAATATGTGGGTCAGCTAAATTCTTAACATAGTTCCTAAACTCTATCAAGGTTGAATAAAATCATTTTAAAACTTTTGTTGCTACCATTTTGCACTAAATTTGTCTTGGCTAGTTAACTAAATTATACTTCAATGTAATACTTGTAGGAATTCGTTAATAATTGTGAAAACCTCATGTTTAAAATTTTTCTTATTAATGATTTGAATTTTATAAAGTGTTGTCATTGATCTCAGCTATACTTTCTCTAAGCTTTGAAGGTGGACCTAATTCCCATGACTAGGGATGTCAACTTGAGAGCAATAGGCTGACCCTCATGATCAGACAGAGAAAAATTTAGAGCCAATGTTTAAAAGGTAGGGTTAGTCTTTCTTTACTGTAGGCTATGCTAGGTTTGGGAGCTTAGAGGTTTTTTTAAGATCATTAAAGAGAAATGAAATAATGATGATTTGCTTGGTTGTAAATCTACTTCAATTACATTAAATCTCAAAATGTTATATTAAGTTTCAATATGCAAGTTTCTAAGCACAAGATTTATGAACTTTCAATAGTATACGAAGGATATTATTTATGATAAAATTATTTATATATCTTCAAAAAATATGTAGTTTAATAGCTTATTTCATACATGATAAATAAAGCAAACAACTCAACAAGGCTCTCTATTGATTTATCTATTATCAATTGATATGAAATGGTATCAAATTAGGATTATAAAACTAAGTACAACATATGAAAATTTGAGTGCTATGGTGGGTGAAGTGAATGTAAGAAGACTAATGGCTTAATTTCAGATGGGTGATAAGGTCAAGCTTTCACAATAGAATACTCATGTTTTACAAACATCTTGCCTACTAAATATAATGTAACTCAAGATAAAATAGAGAAATCAATAATACATTTGGCTCACATAAGTTTAGTTGTATACTTGCCAAAATGGAGTCTAAATGTATTACAAGAAATAAAAAATTAGACATACTTCAATAATAAATTTTTGTTGATGATTAAGCCTTGGCATGCTGATTTCAACCCCGCTTCTGAAAATTTTAACAAAATCCCAATTTGGGTTCGGCTGCCTTACCTTCCCCTCCACTTATGGATTGACCCCCTTTTGGAAGAAGTGGGTGATGCCCTAGGTGATTTCTTATTGGTAGATGTTGCTACTTCTGACATACTTCATTCCACCTTTGCTCGAATTTTGGTTGAAATGGATGTTACAAAAGGGCTGCCTGGTGAAATTTTAATTAAAACTTCAAAGGGTTCTTGGATATAGTCCTTGGACTATGAAGGGATTCCCTTCCGCTGTAGAAGATGTTTTAAAACTGGTCACTTAGTAGCACAATGTGGTTTCAAGAAAAATGCTTCATCTTCTTGGTGGAAAGGTGCCTCTCAACATCATTATACAGTTGAGAAGATTGTTGATCAACATAGGAGCTTTTCTGAGGTGGCTGCCTCAGAATCTCAAGCTTGTGAGGTATCCCCTTCAAATATCTCTTCTGGTGGGGTTGTTGAATCTAAATGTCTTGTTGAAACCCCTAAAGTTCATGAGGTGGCTGCTTCTGATTCCCTAAGTTTTGGGACGTCCCCTCTGGTCGTCTCAAATGGCAGGGTTGCTAAGGAAACCCCTATTGTGTCTTCGACCACCATTTCAAGGGAAGGTGCCTCGGCTTCCTTTTCTAGTGGCTCTTCAGAAATTTCCTTATCTACGCAAAGGATTCAAGATGTTACCCCTAACACTTTGGCTGCTCGCTTTCATCTTCATGAAAGTTGCGAGCAGGTGTGGCATGGTAAGGCGATGCAAGTGGAAGATGGCTGGATCATTGTTAAGGGAAAAAAAGATAAATCCTCTCAGTCATCTTTCGACATGACTCTCTGCTCTCACAAGAAAAATATTAAATGTAAATCTTAATTGGTCTTGTTTTGGAGCTGATCTTTCTTGCTAGCTGCTTGTTGTCTTTTCTGTAGCCTTGCTCTTTTATGTTAAAGGGTTTTGGATCCCTTCAAAATATGTTTTTCCCTATATCAAAAACAATCCATTTAAGCCAATATACACATTCAATATATTGTAGTAAAAAGGTATTCAAAGGAACTGTAGATATATATTACAACTTCTTCCTAAGGGCACCAATTACATTCAATGCATATATCTACAAATGAGATACCAAAGATAACTATTATTTGTTGAAACATATACCTAGCTTAAGGACACACCTAGATCAATGAAAGCTTACACATTTATAATCCTTATCAATTTTTTAAAATATACATGAATACCAAGAGATCCAATTTGTTACGATATTTGAGACCTAATATATTATCATCATAATGAAGAGAACTACGAAGCTAACAAGCAATCCATAGAAACCCAATTGCCTCCCTCTATCATCATGTAACCTTCTATATATAGTAGATTAGATAATTCCAAAAACTAGTTAGATTGTCGCTAATAGATAAATCTTGCTTATAAGATCATGAATCCATGACTAGATTATATTGGTAGACAACTATACCTAAATGCCTATACAAGTAATAAATTTAGGAAATATATGTTTAGTGGAAGAACAATAAATTGAAATTTGATTCTTGCAACTTGATCCACACACAACTTAGATTATTAATACACTTAAAAAATAAAGAACATATCCTCCTAGATTTGGAGGGTCATATTAAGTTGTAGAGCACATTTGTAGTCAATCCTTGAATGTGATTGGTTAGTAATAGGGAATTATTGGTTGCACTACAATTGAGAATGCCAATCACAAGATCTGTGAGGATGACATCACCATGCTATAACTCTAGCTACCTTAATTTTTATACCAATCTAGTATTGCTTCAATATATTTTTATTTGATATACTAAATAATAAAATTCACAAAGCTGATAGTTTTATTGTAGTCATCAATTTCCTATCATTTAGTTTTATCAATTTGGGACCTGGTGCTTGGAGCCACTTATGGTAAGGCTTTGTGGGGATTTCAGGATGGTGGTTTGGTTTCAAGTTAGTGATTTGATTCTTAAGCTTTGGTTATGATAAAATAAATTACTATAGCTTGTTGGAAATATGTGCCTCAAACAATATAGGCTAAAACCTCCATTAGAGCCAAGTTGGTGTGACATCTTCATTGTCTGGCCGATTAGCAGTTTGATTCATTCTATTTTGAACAGGTCACTGTGACCTTGTTACTGTCTTACCGAAAGGTTCACTTTGGTCTATCACTGTGACATAGTGTATTCACTATGATCTCTTAGCACTCGGGAGACCTCTGGCCGAAAGGCCATGCAATCATGTATCGGGGAGACTCTTGGCGACCATGATCTTCAGTGCAACATGACAGCTCAATGAAGAGTCTCAGTGAAAGCTAATGTCTCGCCGATAGGAATACTGCTGGTGTCTTCGCCGTAACATATGGCTCGGTTAGAAGTCCCAGTGAACAGAGAAGGTCTTGCCGATGGAGATACATCCAAACGTTCTTCGGTGTAACACAAAGGGTTTTAGAGAAATGTCTTGGAAACTGAAGGATGTCTTGTCGATAGCTGATGGCTATCGGGGTAACTCAAAGATCCCGGGAAGACGTCTCAGCGAACATTGAAGGTCTCACCGACAAAAACATTTTTTGAAGTCTTCAGTGTAGCTCTTGGCGAATGATGGTCATCGGTGGAACACGGTGGTTTCGGTAAGAAGTCCCAACAACTTTGATGATTCTTGCCGATGATGAAGAGCCTTCGGGGTAAGTTTGGAGTTTGATATGTTCTCTCAGCAAAGGGTGTATGTCTTGGCGACTGTTGATAGCTTCGGGGTGACAATAGAGATCTTGGAGAAACCTCTTGACGATATCGGTATGTCTTGCCGACTATCCTATGGAGCTTGATATGACTTGTGTCTTTGGTATAACTTTGGTGACTTGCTATGATCTTTTGGTGAATGCGATAGGTCTGGGTGATTGCTTGGTGACTCGGTGTAACTCATGAAGCTCGATAGAACGTCTTAGTGATAATAGAGACTCTTGGCAACATCGTTATGAAGGATATGCAGTATTGGCGAGACACTGTTAGTGTCTCACCAAGATGCCAATACAGTATGAATTCTATTAACCAAGTAAGAATATCTGATGTGGCGTCTCGTGGATGAATAGGAGGAGCCGAATGGGAATAGTTGGAAGACAATTAGTTGTGACGATTCTATGAGGAAGTCCTATAGACAGAGTTTGACATGGATATATTTTGAGATTGTTGATGGTGATCGGTTGGTTGGTTCAACAGATTGTTGCGTGATTGAAGCAGTGGAAGAATTCTATTATGTGGACTATAATTGTGAAGGTTCCTATGTAATTTTTGTAAATGGTGAATGCTGCTATAAACAGACACCAGAAAGATAAGTCTGTAAATTGTATGTAATCTCAATTATTTTAATACAAAGTGATTTCTCTTGGTGTGGTGGGTTTTTCTCCCATAAGGGTTTTCCCACGTATATCTGGTGTTCTTGTGTGATTGTCAAAAATCTATTTCTATAATCTGTTTCTTAGTGCATCTTAACTTAACTGTAATTGTAAAATTTAAAAGTACATCTGCATTCTTTCCTGAGGTATTGACATTAGGAGAATTGTATCCGCATCTAATTTTTCCTTACATAGCTAAGGCGCCACTTCCTATTGTCTTTCTTATAATATAAAAACTCACAAAATTCAATGAACCATTCTACTATCTATTTAACACATATGCAAAAGTAAATATTAAATTTGAAGTGAAAGAAAAAGTGCATCTATATTAAAATAATTCATGGAAATTAAACAACACATATTGAACCTAAACTAAACAAAATTAAATTAGAAAAATGAAATATTGAAAGATACAACTAAACAAGATTAATAGATGGAAAAGAAATGCTAAAAATAATGTTTTGTTTTGATTTTTGATTTTCTTTTTATGATTTTAGTACACATGTAAGTTGATAAAAATATAAAGTTAACAAAACTAATTTAGACACAACATATCATAACAACATCTACTAAAAATATGGGGTGATCCCATAATAGTGGTTTACAATTTTTGGCCAAACTGGACACTGAAATTATTATTTTTAACTAAATCTTCACATTCGGGCACCTATAGTGGCTAAACTGTGAGGAATTTGAAGATAGTGCAAACTAGAGTCTCATCAAATTTTGTTTGTAGATTTTAAAAATATTTTTTTCAAAATTTTTGGAATCAAATTGCACTTCTTTTTTCATCTCCCACGAAAATTGATTTTTTTCAGAAAACAACATTTTTAAAAAGTGATGCACACCGTATAACGCATAACTTTTTTTCCATGAAGGATAAAATTCTAATTATTTCAAATTTAGATTTGTAACTCTGATATCTAGTGCTTCCACTTTGTTAGATAGTTTTTTATTGAATATTTTTCCTTAATCAAGTTTCAAAGTCAAACGAATTACAATTTAGACACAATCAGATAACACAACTTTTTTGTATATGTCAAAAAATATTTTTTATTTTTGGATCAAGGACTTCAATATCTGGTGCACTCATATTTTTCATTTTTTTTAATAATCTTCTATTTTTCCACATGTGAAGAACAAATAAATTCATTTTCAATGAAAACCTATGTTTAATAAAATCTAAAAACAAATACATAACAAAACCAAAACATATTAAAATTATATTCATGGATAGCTTGTTCTAAGGAATACCATAATCATTTGAAATAAATTTTAAATGAATTCATTTGATCTCCCAAAAGCTAAATCAAAAGTAATTTTTTATCAGCATTTTGATAGGTGTAAAGGAGACACATTTATAGGTATGGTTTAAAACTAGCGAGGTTCTATCCAAGGGGGTTTGATCTAAGGTGATTTGATCAAACCCTCTTCAATTGGAATCCTTAAAATAGAAATTTTTAAGACTTAAATCATTATATTTTCTAAAAATATGTGATTTCAGCTAAAATTCGTTCCTCTGAGGAATTGTAAACCACTATTATGACAGCACCCTATGCAAATGAAAAGACACCCAAGAATCACCTACTTTTGATATAGTGGGATCGACTCTCCTAGAGGGATATCTTTAAGCTAATACAAAATCATTTAAATTTCATTCTTATTTACATTATAATTGGACCACATGTGGGTCAAATTATAAAAATTTGAAATGAGATGTATGCTAAGTAAACATAGGGACTAATGCAATGGAGATCTAATTTCTATTTTATATCATTGAGCCTTATTCCCTAATTCAAAAACTAAAATTGAACCTTGAGAATTTAACTAATGAAAAAATTCAATAGATATGAGCTTCTTCCCCCATATTTTGTTCCTTAGATTCACCTTCTCTTTAATCGACCTAAAATGCAAGTAACCAAATTGGGAGATATCCTTTATTGAAGGTGTGGGGGGAATGCAACATGTTGTAATTAAGGGAAATTTATTTTGAGAGAAAATCAAATCATTTAGATAAATTGAGTTTGGTCAGAAGAGAATGCCAAAGGTATAACTTAAGGTAGTCAAAGATTTATATTCCTACACAATATATTTTAAGACTAAATTTGAGGAATTAAGTTGGTTGAGTAATAATTGATATGAGCATCTCATCATTCTAGATGTTATCCTAGAACAGTGTGATTCAATTTGAAGTTATGTGATCTACTTTGGAGCTTGCAAGCTTCTTTGGAGAAAGTTTTTCCCTTTAAACAAGTAACTCCAAAGAGATATGGAAGGCTTAAACCTTGGATCCTACCACTATTTTTTTATAAAAATATAGATATACATACACATAAATAATAAATCATACAATCATTCCAACAAATTCAACCATGAAAGAGTAAGCACTTAAAGCACATACTCTATTTATTCCTACATTGATTAATTTTTTAACAATGCATTAATTATATAACCAACTATTTAAAATAGAGAGAAATGTAGCAATATTATGTGGATATAAGATATTATCACCAAAGCTCATCACCCTCCTTGTATTGGTAGTGAAAAATATCCTCATGGGAGAACTTGGACTTCATTTTCACTTGTCCCACATTTCCCCATACAACCATCTAGTTGCAATCATAATCTTCCTCTATATATGTAGAGAAACTCCACCCCACCTCAACACATCCATTTAATTGTATGATTATGGCAAGCCACCTCTCAATTTGGTTTTGAGAAATTTGGGTAGGAAAGGGTAAGAGTGGATTGGTATGCACTTTTAACCATCATTGCTCTACCAAAAATGATAGGTTCATAGCATTTTTCCTTGCAAAAAAAAAAATTTGTGCCTCCTCTTCATTTGTTAGTTAGTTGTTAATGGATAAATGCTTGTTTGGTTGAATAGTGACCTATTTTTTATTGTTTAAATATAATGAATCTCACTATGAGGGTTGAGTGAATCTCTCTATAAGGGTAGAGTAATGTGTTTAGGGGAAAAAATGAGGGAGGTGCTAATATAGTTTACTTTTTGTTACTATCCTATTTGAGGTGAAGTTTCTTATGCAAATAGGTAGCTAAAAACTTTTAGAGAGTCTCTTAGAGCTCTTTGGAGCCACTTGTAGACATCATGTTGTATCTCATTTGAGAGGGGTAATTTATCCTCCTCTCTCTATCCTTGGTATCCTTCCAAATTTTTGAGTATTATGACCATGGCTAATATGGAGGCATGCATCCTCCTCATCTGAGTTCTTACCATCATCTATCCATAATTTGTTATTATGTTGCATGGAAGGTTTACTAGGTGGGTAGATAAATAGTTCCTTCAACTTAATTTAATTTTAAATAATCGTGTTCCTCAATCATCATTCAATGGGAGCTACTATTTAGCTAACCAAGGATGACCTAAAATGATTATGTATGAAAATTTATTTTTCTTTGCTTGAAGGAGCGAGAAGCCCACATGATACTCCCTAGTATCTATTATGATGATGATGTCTTCCAACACCCCCTTAGGATTAGATATATATTGATTAACTAGCTACAAAAATAAGGATGCAAGTTGGATATTTGTCATAAAATATTTCATCCATAGTATCAAATTTCATCACATGTTGATTACATCCCCCAAATCAATTAAATACATTAAAAATTAGAAATTCCCTTGATGTCCAACAAAATGATAGGGATTCCTAGATCTCCATATTTCTATGAAATCAATTTACTTGACAAGACATCAAAGAGTTTCCCCCTAATTGGATGGTGGTTAGTAATTTATTCTTCCTTCTATGGGTCTTTAAGCATAGGCTCTTGATTTTTTGGTTGTTTTCAAGGATATCTTTGATGTTCTATAATAGGGGGAATTCAATGTTAATTTATGGAGTTCTCTAATCAATTGAGAATGTTCTAGAGGAATATGAAGTATTTAGGAGTCTTCTAGAGAAACAATAGATTTCCATAACTACTCAAGAAAGGGAATCAATTTCAAACTAGGAGCTTATTTGAAGCTCTCTAACTCTAATGATCCTTCTCTATTAACAATAGGAAACACCACATGTGGATCTACTAGGAAGGGTTTAGTTGGAACTATTTATGAGTGTATTAGATGTCACTAAGTTATATTATGCTCAAATATGTGTTTTTTACTCCATATTATAGATTGGTTGTTGTGATTAACTATTCTTAGGATATGACACAAATTGGGAAAGAATTTGCAATTCATTTACTTGTTATTAGGATTTTGAGATGGTGTTTGAGATGTTCTAGGTAGTAGGGCCTGTGGTTGATTCCTATAATGCCTTGGTCCTATATTGTATTTAGGGACCCAAGGTTGTTGGTATTGATTTAAAGTTGAAGGAAATTGGTCTCTCTTTTACTCTGTAACTGCATAACTAGAGGTAGGATAATTTAGAGTATCCCTAATAATACCACATCATCTTATTCATTATTAATCTTACAAAATGAAAATGCTTATAAGAATTTAGAACATTGCACTCAAAAGTAAAACCATTTAATGGAATTTTAAGAATGATTTCAATTGAACTCACCATCCCTATTTATGGGCTATGACATTTACTCGTGAGTCATGTGAGATATACTTCCTTTTTTTGCGCTAACCAAGTAACCAACTTTACTCATGTGAGAGCCACTTAGAATGTTATTTTGATTGATGTTTGTCTACATATAGACCGTACTTGTCACTTGAGAGTACCTCAAGAAATAAGCACTCAAATGATATGAAATCCATAATAAATCTTATTTTGATTGATAATTGGATTCATGACACCATGTACAATATGTCATGCAGTTTCCAATATCAATTTATCAAATCAATACATTTCACTCACTTTCGATCGGAAGAGGAAATTATTTCTTGTCTTTTAAAGATTTCCCATTGACACATCAAATTAAGAACATCATGAAATTTCATATGGTGTTAATCCACAGATCTACAACCACATTTTCTTCAATGAACAATAATCTCGTAGAATTGTAAAAATCAATAAAAAGAAAACATGTGTCATACTTTCTACCTTTTCGTGACTTTCCTCTTCCTTAGTGAATTTTACCTTGTGGATTGGTGAAAAAGGTTTACTAACCAAGGGGAACTATAGAAAATTTGGGTTCACATAAGTGATTTATTTTCAGCATGTGGAAAATTATTTATAAGTGAGTACTAGGAAATAAAGAGGGCTGAGGAATCTCACAACACAAAGGGAACATAAGGTTATGACATAGGGTACTCAAAAAAGGTAATGAAGTATTATAACGTGGGACTAAAAGGGCAAGGTTTTTTAGGTTTTTAATAATGCACATGAATAAAAGATCACACATCAATCTTTATAAATCTAATGGCTCTAGGATGATTATGGAGGTTTTAGTTTACAAGTCTAGCACTTCACACATTTCATTTTGGAATGCAACTGCAGCCATCCATCAAACGTTGATTGAGCGATGAAAAACTTGTGTACAATAATTTTATTTTTTTATTATAGGTTAAGAAAATGGGAATAGATCAAAGAAGTACATCGAACATTCGTTAAATGGTGAATTATTTTTGTACATTAATTTGAATTTTTTGAGTATATATTTTTTTATTTGATGTAAGAGCAACCCCTGGTTGCATGTATTATATTGATCCACAAAAATCATGTTTATAGAAGCTAGATACATCATACAATTAGGGCCTAACTAGGACATGCACAAAAATATTGACCATGACCTCCACACCATGACAAAACAATGTTATAGATGATTAATAATTTAATACACAATAAAATTTATATTGAAATTGAAGCAGTTAAGAAAAATATTGCATCGATACAAAAGACTAATCTATATAGCTCTCACTTGAGCTTGCAAGATCATAAGGTGGAAGAAAGAGAGGACATGCTTGTGGGTCCTCTTCAACATGCTTTATGAGAAAATAAACTAAATTAAAATATAATATGACTAAAAAATGTAATGATTCACTGACAGTAGAATGCAAAGCATTCAAAGAAATACTAAAATCAAAAGGTTTGTCACCAATAATTCCATTGACCATCACATTTAGAATTGAGATACTACTACTACTATTTAGTAGCTTGTCCCTGTCAAGAAATCCACTCGATCCCACCATGGATAAACTAAACCTAATATTGTAGTTCTCGAAAGCTTCAGATAGAGCAGAAAAAGAGAAGAAAAAAGGCTAAGATAACTTCCAATAAGGAACTTGACCAATTCTACACACCAAAGAATATCCATTAGATTTGAAACAAATAAAGAAGCAACCTTAGATGGGAGAGCCGAAGGATTATTATGAAGCCAACCTCTACCAACCACTGTTGTAACAACCAACTTCACTTGATCACATTGATATAAGAAAACATGACATAGCTTCTCCCTTGAAAAAGGTAAATTGTCTCTCACTTCCCAGTGGTGACAAGGGATAAAAAATTTGAATTGGGTCCCTATTTCAAGCCAAAATAATAGAATTATAGAAGTATGCAAAAAGAACATAAGCTTTGAAACGGGAAAAAAGAATAGAAGCAGGAAAAAGGAAGGGTTGACTGGTATGAAATATATAGCTGAAAATTTAAAGAACAAAGACATCAATACTTGGTAGTAACACATGCCTCGAGCCAATGCAAATGTTAGTTGCACTAACATCTGGCTTTAGGTAGAGTACTTTAAATAATTGAAAAGATAGAGAATTAAATGGCTTGTTGTACCTTAAGCATTATTAATATCCACTAACAAGCCACAATAAACTTTTCTCACTTCTAATCAGAACTTATAAACATGTTTGCACTTGTCTCCATTCTAGAGATTTTATGTAGGAATTTGGGTACATGTAGAAAATTCTTCCCAAAATAGAAGTATATCATTTGATATTTTTGCCACCCAGACTGATTTTTACTTGCATACAATTTTAATTCTAATAACATTTAAGAGAATTATTGAATTGTTATATTAAAATGCCATAGAATAAATATGTAATAACTTAAAACTATTATTAATAGAAATAATATAAATATACATGTCGACATTTATATCTTTGATAATGTAGCACGTATAAAGGTTCTTGAAAAATGTACATAAGAAAGTTACTGAATAATAGAATCCTGGAAGTAGAAGAAGGCAATATTCACATACATTTATCAAAATTATGACAAAATTTCATTCCTTTGAAAATCATATCCCACAACGACCAGCTGATGATGTCCCACTAAAGTGACATTACAGAAATTTGACACGAGAGGATGCCAAGTTACAACTACTCCTTCATTTAAGAAGCATGTAATATCCATTGGTGTAGGTATTCCCACTCCAATATGCACAATAGTCAAAACATCCCCTAGGCCTCCTAGATAATCATGTCGAACCATCAAACTCACTAGGAATAACACATCAACCTAAAAAACTCCAATTTCTAGTAAAGAAGCAACAAACTGTGAAGAAATATCAATGTTCACCCAATATCTATCTGCAACATCTACAAAATTGAAGCCCAACACCACCTTGATAAATACTATAGTCCATCTACTGCATAACCTAAAAACATGTGTAAGTCTTTGGCTAATAATTTTGCTTAAGAAGGCCCATTGTCATCGAGGACTAGTTAGACAGATTGGTGTATCAAATTTCATAATGAGTTTTGAACTAGATCTTTAATCAAGATTATGATGAACTTCATTAGTAATGCCAATTGAATTTATAGAAAATTTTGGACCTTAATTCTACATCCCACTATGGTGAAGCATGAGCTGATACTTAAAACATTTAATAGAAAAGATATTGCATAATCTGATCAAGGATCTTCATTTGTTATCTTACCTCAATTTAAATGTTTTAAATTTAATTTTTTCAGAAGAATAACTAAATTTAATAGAAAGGTGAGCCAAATTTCCAATTGTTTCATTCACACTTTGTTAGGACATGGGAGAGTCATTCCAAATGTTGTTTGGATTGACATCTGGCTTCAGGAAGAGTACTTTGAAGCATTAAAAAGATAGAGAATTAAATGGCTTGGTGTACCTTAATCATTATCAATATCCACTAACAAGTCACAATAAATTTCACTCACTTCTAATCAAAACTTATAAAAATGTTGACACTTGTCTTCATTTTAGAGACTTTATGTAGGAATTTGGGTGTGTATAAAATTCATCCTAAAATAGAATGATATATAGCATTTGATATCTTTCAACCCACGCTATGATTTTAATTTGCATACCAGTTTAATTCACCACAAAAATATTTCATTGGTTTGAATACAAGTTTAATTTGCTATCAAAAATATTTTATTGGTTTGAAAACAAGTTTAATTTGACAATTAAAATATTTTATTGGTTTGATTACAGGTTTAATTCGCTAGCAAAAATATTTTAGTATTTTCAAAATAGGTTTAATTCACCAGCAAAATATTTTATTGGTTTGAAAAAATGTTTAATTCACCACAATTTTTTTATTGGTTTGAAAATAGGTTTAATTCACCAATGAAAATATTTTATTGGTTTCAATAAAATTAGAATTTGCTAGGATTTTCTAATGACCACCTTGGCATCAACGATGCCATCATTAGTGATGTTCTTGTTTCTTGCCCATGTTCGAGGTTTATCGTTGTAATTGGATGATGGGTGAACCCTTTTCCTAGTACCTGCAAAAAAATATGAATAAATGTGTTAGACAAGGATTTGCAAGCTAAAACAAGGATTCCCCATGAAATCCATTTGCAAACTCAAAATAGGAAAGAAAATAAGCAAGAACACAATGAAATTGATAAACCAAAGATTAAATCCTAATTTAAATAGCAAACACCTGATCCCATGGGGGAATTGGTGCCAATTTGATGTGAAAATTGGCCCTTTACCAATTCCTATGATGCAAGATTCGAATGTTGAAGATGATGTTGATCCACTTTGACAAAAGATGAGAACTCCAAGCCAAATCTGCAAAAATCCTAGCTAAGAATTTGAATGATGGATGGAAATGGCTAAGTATTTTAGCATGGTAACTTTGCTTGGATTATGGATGATGAAATTTGCTAATGATTTGAGCATAGTAAGTTTACTCAAATTGTGGATGATCAAATGAGGATATGAGCTCTTCATTTATAGGATTTCAAGATGGATGAATGCCCAACTTTGAGCAATGTGGGACTAACATTCATCCAATGATATGGTGCCACTTGTCAAACTATGAATGGATGATGGTTGTGCAAGATTTGGGGTTTGTGCCAATAAATTCCAATATTTTAAATTCAAATTTGTTGAAATGACATGTAAGAGGGAAGGGACAATGCAATAAATGCCACTTGGCTCAAGGCAAAGGACATGTAAGAGGTTTTAAATGCCTTGTTGGATGTACATGTTGACTTGGAATTTTTGAATTCAAATTGAGAGAATATTCCAAAAGATGCCTTGTGAGGAAAATAGAGATTTAATAAATGAATTAAATCTATTTTTATGTGCAACTTGCATTATATAGAGGATGTGACATGAGATTAGATTAAATTAATCAAGGGTTAATTAATTTAACAGGAGGTTAGATGATGCGACTTATTTGACTTAGATTTATGGATTTATCTAAATCAGATAAGAGAGGAATATGATAAGAGGCTAATTAAATAAATTTTTTGATTGATTTAATTAAAGGGTATGGTATTAGATTAAATCAAATAAGGTTTTAATTTATTTAATTTAATAGACAGACTTTAGAGATTTAATCAAATAAATTGATTATTTAATTAAATAGGGATAATTAGATCAAATGGATTGATTTAATTAACCAGAGAAAGTGACTTAATTAGACAAGATGATTTATTTAATTAAGAGACGAATATTGATGAATTTAATCAGATAGGGGAATCTGATTAAATGGTTAGATCAAGGGATGATTCAGGAAGAGAAAATGTTAGTAAGTCAGTATCGAATGTACGATGTCAATCAGTATATTTTCGGTGTCTACATTTTGCCCCTCTTTGAATCAAAGCACTCGTTGCATTAGTTTAAAGAATAAACGATCTCGATCAAAGCCAAATTTTTTTATATTTAAAAACTTGCCCCACTATTGCATGGTGAGAGAAAACATGTGATTATAATGCCCTCTCGAGAGATCAGACGAAAATTTCAATTTTTTGGGTGATCTCGCGAAAAAAGGGACAAAGTGCCCTACAGGTCGAAAAGGGGTCCGAGAGGCTAAAAAATGTGTCTAAACACAATAAGATGATGAAAAACAAGCCTCAAACGGACAAAAATAGGTTCGGGGGTCCAAAACCCTAGCAGGACAGCCCTAGAGGGTCAAAAAACCTTAATTTTTAGGCTTAAAAGGGGCCGAGGGGTCACTTTCAAATCATTTTCACACACCTCCGCTAGCAAACCTTGAGATTAGAGATCTGACGCTTCGATGATATGGCGCAACGATAGCTTCCTCTGCATATTTCAAACAGAGTTCGGACCTACCAGCGGCCACCTGGCATCGGTGCCCTAGTATGTGACCCTAACTGAAGCTTTGTTTTTTCATTTTAATGTATTTATTACTGCTTTTAAGGAGAGCTCACCTCCAGCGGGGCTATTATAGCGTCACTCGGTGTTTAAAGTGCACTACTTTTTTCCTTTTTGCATCACAGCGACACTGTTTAGTGCCACAACGGTGCAATTTGGAGTTTAAAAACTCCACCGCTGGGCTCGGGCTTAGCTCGAACTCGACGGGCCAGTTTGGAAAAGTGCGCCGCAGCAACACCCTTTTCATGAAAATTGTGACGCTAGGGGTTAAAGTGCACCGTGTCGGTGCTATTTGGCTAAATTTCAGGTCCAGCGTTGGAGTTTGAGAAAACTCAAACTGTGACGCCTTCACAAACTGTGTCGCTGGAAGCAAGTTTGGAGTGTTAGGTCAGGAATTTTCCAAAAATTTTAACATGCCAACTTTGCTAATGTAGGATGGGCCTAGGGAGCTCTACTCTCGGGAGCACCGGTCGCGGGATTTGGCGAGCATCCTTTGAGATTTTAGCGACAGAGACCAAGATCGACTGGGTGTCGTAGGATTATGGCACATTGCATATGTGGCGCCCATGCGCACACACCTCGGGTGTTGTTAGTGCTGGCGGAGCGGTGGCACAGTGAGACGTCGTTGTTTCATCTTCCCACTGGTGAGGTGACCATCACATTGGAGGACATCTGGTGGATACTACGGTTGCCCATTCATGGCCATCGGGTGACCTATGACATGGAGGAGGGACGCGAGTGCTGCACCCGAGTCCTCGCCACTCGGGACATTATCTACTGCGAGGGGCAGATCAAGCTGGAGCAGTACCGAGTTATAACACCTCCCTTCCGCTGGGCGATTGCGGTGATCATTTCAGTTTTGGTTGCCCCAGACAGACGAGGGTGGTATTTTAGTCCTAGATAGGGATATTGTTGGGAGAGGATGGTCTGAGACGGGCCAGTTCGCTTCGCGTGGGGGCTCGTCCTTCTGGCTTCACTCTACAGGGATCTCCACAAGTATGCATACATGGATGGTAGAGTGCTGGGAGCTAGAGTGACCTTGCTTCATGTTTGGGCGTGGGAGCACATTTCTATTCTACGTCCATGGGTCGGTTCGGTCCCGATGGGAGTAGAGGATTCCCTGGTGGTACGGTACAGAGGTGGTGTGTCCTTCACACACACTGGAGAGCATGGGATCCCCTACTAGAGGCGGGTCATAGATGAGATGCTGGTGTTTACTTGGAGACCATACCTTGGTCAGCCTGGATGGGCTGATGATGCAGACCTGCTCTTTTATTCCTGCCAGGATCGATATATGCAGGGGTGGGACCATACGATGATAAAGAGATACCTGCCTGGGCGTGTACAACATCAGTTTGGGGAGCTGCAGGATCAACCAGATGATGGTTATGTAGCCATTTTTCACATAGTATGACACAGGTGGCATGGGGACCTGGTATTCCTACCACAGAGGTAGTTGATAGCTTCCGACAGTTGGTGGTCCGACCTTGGGCTTATGATCAGGGCCCAACAGATCTAGGCACCACACAGGCCTATAGAGATTGGTTCAGACCTCCCCTATAGTTGACCATTCCAGGTGAGGATTCAGAGGTACACAGGGTCAGAGGTAGGGGGAGAGGATGAGGACTAAGGATCAAGATCCGACAGGATCAACTAGGGGTGCCCCAGTTCCGCCAGGTCACGAGGATGTTCCCATGCAGGACCAGCAGCAAGATCCACCAGTCCCACCACCACGAGTTGAGGGTGAGGGTCAGGTTAATGCGCAGCCATGGGCACAACCAGTAGGGCAGGCAAACGCATGGGATGCCCTGATTTTACAGTTACAGGAACAGGTACAGGCAGTGACAGCCGAGAGGGACCAAGCACGGGCTGACAGGGAGCAGCTGAGAGCAGAGAGGGATCAAGCTATGTAGCAAAGACAGGTTGCAGAGCTACAGGCAACCACAAAGCTAGGCCGCAGGTAGCAGATTGAGAGCATGAAAGCCTCCTCATCTCAAGGTACAGTTCCGGTATGATCTTACAAAGATGCTATCCGAGAGATAGAGTATTACCGCAGGGCCTACCATGGCCATGTACCTAGAGTAGATTGGGTCCTAGAGTACTTAGAGCGGGCTAGTCAAAGACCACCAGAGGGTCACGGTGACAGGGGTGAGGGCAGCATCCACAGAGATCCGCCATGATCTAGATGATACACACTTTTTGTGCCTTATGGGCTCATTTTTTATAGCCTGATGGGCATTTTGTACCGATTGAAACATATGTACAGTGATCCGATTATTCTTTATACTATGACAGTTGATGATATGATATATATATGAGCCGATTTTGATGCGATGCAATGTGTTCTTTTATTTATGTAAGATTTATTTCTATATGCTTTGTAATGATGTTCTATGGATGCATTTATTTCGTAATGATGTATGCGATGTAATGATATGCAATGATGTTATGATGATTTATTTTATACCAATGCAATATGTGATATGGATTTGATTTATGGTATATGCAATGATATGTGGAAAAATGTTTATAAATGAGAAGATTTATGGATGAATGTTATATGATGCAATGGTCGTGATATGATGCTAATGAAATGGTGTTATGAGATGCTTAGAATAACAAATGTTATTATCCTAAATGATGAGGTATGTGATGCAATGATATATTAATGTGATGATATGTATGCCTAATGAATTGAATGCTTATGTTCCTATTGTTTATGATTATGATGATTATGACATGCTTCCGTTCATACTATGTGATGAGTTATGTAATGGTAATATGAAATGGTTATGAAATGCAAATGACTGCTTATGCAATGATTAATGTAATGCCATGAGATGCCACGTAATGGGTGAAATGCAATGACATGAATGCACCTATTTAAAAGGCAATGTGTATGTTTCCTATATGATATGTTTATGCAATATGCTAATGATTTGTGGATGCAAGATCAATGACGGTGATGGTGATGGTGATCAACTGTCATAGTACTTTGTTAGTGTGATTAGTAAGAAAAGAAGAAGTCATTTCAACAAGACACATGATGACACAAATGCAGATGATGATGATGATTATGATGATTACTTGCCAAAAAATTAGGATTCAAAGGGCCAAATTTTCTTATGTTTGATAACACACGTAGTATGAGGCATCAAGGTATAGTAAACCAAGATGGCATGGTACTTAGTGTGATAGAATTTGACTCAACAAACAGATAGGAGTATTCTTGTTCACACTTGACATACTGAAACCTTGTTAGGATGTATTTTAGAAATTTCAGACATCTTGGACCAAAACAGGGAAAGGTAAACCTATCCCTGCAATAGTCAACAAGTTTCCCTAGACCTCTTTTGCACATACCTAACAAAGAAACTATTTGCCGAGGTTATATTACAAGAACGTCCAACAAGCACAGCAGACAAAAGATAATGATCATTGCCCCATTCCTATTTCTCTAAATCCTCTGCTTTGGGATATCAAGACGTCCTTGGAATGAGGGAAAATAAGATAAGTCAAAAGATAAAGACCAAGTAAACAAACAGACTGATGCTCTTCAATACCGCTAACGGAAAGAGGATTGTGTTTTCTAATGATGATAACTGAAACTTATTGCCAAAAGATAATGCCCATTGTAGGAAGGATTCATCCTAGGACATGTTAGTGGATGGCGGCACATCATTTAGTTTATAAGGGATGATTGATATGGGACCGTTTCAGATGACGTGTTATCGATACGAAGAGATAACCAACTTTCTTCTGCACTGACTTAGACTTAAGACTTGATGTTTTGGGTATTCACTTTAACCTGCTAGGCTTGTTTCTGATTGTTTCACCAAGGGTTGATGATGATGATCAGTTTATTATGGATGATGCTTATTGCGGGTGTAAGCGAGATGAGACAGATGGATTTTTTAAAATATTTGGATGTTTTTGACATTTTCAAATGTTTTGAGGCTGTTTTTGGTGTTTTCGAGATTTTTCAAATGTTTTAATTTTTTATTTTCCAATTTTTTTGGGATTTTCAAAGATTTTGACCAAGATACTAACCTAAAGACCTATCCTAGGGGCCTTGAGGGCTGATCAATAGATTAGCCTTACCTATGTTATATACACAGAGACCACGTAGTTCGACTGACGACTCGACCGATTTACAGATGAAGGTATACATGATGAAATGCCATTTTATGATGACAGACTCCTATAGGACTGACCTAAATGTCTCAGGGGATGATCAAAGATCAACCTTGCCTACGTTCAAGCTCAAAGACAACGTAGTTCGACAAGACAACCTTGTTTTTGACTTTTGATATGTTTTGATGTTTTTTTGATTTTCTAATTTTCTAATGTTTTTGGATTTCTTCTGATTTTATACCTTGTAAGAATATGGCTACCAATCCAATCATGAGAACATGCCCCCAACATGATGCAATAATAGACTACTCTCGAAGGCTGAAGGACTGCGGAATCCCTAATCCAAATACTTGTAAAACACAACAAATGAATAATACATTAGGAGATCAAATGCAAGTAAGAACAAGCAAGGATTCTATGAAATCCATTAACAAACTCAAAATAGAAATGAAGAGAAGAAAATAATGAAAGCGAAACAAGAAAGTAGGACAAACCCATTGAAAGCAATGCAAACTCTTGATCCCATGTAGGGGAATTGGCCAATTTGATGTGAATATCAGTCTTTCCCAACTCCAATGCTAGCTTTGATGATTTGATGAAGATTGTGATCCACTTTGATGAAGATTGATGAATGCTCCAAGCTAAAAATCTTAAAAAACCTAGCTACAATGAGATGGATGAGGAAAATTGCTATGAATTTGAGTATAGTAAAAGTTTATCAATCTTGTGGATGATCAAATGAGTAGATATATTTCCTTTATTTATAGAATGCCAAGATGGATGAATGTCCATATTTAAATGGGACTAATATCCGAAGGCATGATGCCAATTTGTCAAGCTATGAATGGGATGGAGGATGTGCAAGTTTTAAAAGAAATAAAAGAGGGGGGAGATTCAAATTCAAAAATATGGCTTGAAGTTAGGATGAGGTGAAAGGTGAAGCAATGTCATGGCTCAAGAAAAGCACTGTAAGAGATGTTAAGTGCCTTGTTGGAAGTGGACAAGTCCTTTTGGGGAGATTTCAATGGAGGAATATTCCACTTGAGATGTCTTTTTGAATGAAAAAGAGGAATTAATAAATTAATTAAATGTATTTTTATGCGCAAGTGGCAAAATCTAGAGGAATTAGATGATTAGATTAGCATTGATCATGATTTGATTAATTTAATGATGTTAGTTGATTTGACCATTAATTTAGATTTTGCTGATTTAAATAACTCAAATGAGAAAGAATGATTTAGACTTAGTTAAATAAATATTTTTGATTTATTTAACCAAAGGGGGTGATGTTAGATTAAATTAGATAAATGTTTGATTTATTTAATTTAATTTGATGAACTTTAGAGATTTAATCAAATAATATGGATTATTTAATTAACTCAAAGATATGAAGATGAAGTGACCTAGCTAATTACACAGAGATGATGATTTAATTAAATTGAGGGATTTATTTAATTAAAAGGGGAATTATAATGACTTTAATCAAATAAGGCTATTTGATTAAATGGTTAGACAGAGGGATAATTTAGGATGAAGCGATGTTAGTAGATCAGGATCAAGTGTGCTATATCAATTTGTATATTTTTGATGTCTACATTTTGCCCCTCTTTGAAGCGATGCACTTGTTGTGTTGGTTCAAAGAATAATCTTGCTGAGATCAAAGTCAAAATTTCTCTAATTTTTTTCGGATGCCCCACTATTGCCCCAAATGTATTGAAGAATACGTCAAGATAATCGCCTCGAGAGATCTACAAGAGGCTTTATCTGTTGGTCGATCTCGAAAGGTTCAAGATCACCAACTGAAATATTTGATGTAGACAGATTTGATGATGCAGACAAATATCAACCATGGGTAGCCTTCCATGCCTATTTTGATATATTACAATAATTTGGATCCCGACATTTGTAGCATGACAGTTACATTATTGATGATATAAATGAGATGATTATGATGTTTGGGTGATATGATGATGCATGGATGATATGGATGCACATGATATGATATGATGATGATTTTATGATTATGCAATTAGATGATAAATGTATGGTTTATGAGATGTTTAGAATAACTAATCTATATTTTGCAATGATGGGGATGAATGCATGTGGTATAATTAATGTTTTCTATATGGTATTATATGCATTATACAGTATGTTGATGGTTTGTGGATGCAAGATGGATGCAATGGTGATGATTTATGATTAACTGTCATGGTACCATGTTAGCGTGATTAGTAAGAAAAGAAGTCATTTCAACAAGACGCATGATGACACAAATGTAGATGATGATGATGATTACCTGCCAAGGAATTGAGATTTTCAAAGGGCCAAATTTTCTTATGTTTGATAACACACATAGTACGAGGCATCAAGGTATAGAGGACCAAGTTGGCGTTGTACCTAGTGTGATAGAATTTGACTCGACAAGTAGATAGGAGTATTCTTGTTCACACCTGACATACAGAAACCTTGCTAGGATGTACCTAACAAAGCAAGTATTCGCTAAGGTTATATTACAAGAACATCCAACAAGCACAACAGATAAAAAGATAATGATTGTTTCCCCATTCCTATCTCTCTAAATCCCTTCGTTCGGATATCATCGAGAGGTCCTTGGAATCGAGCGAATAAGATA
>VDFB02311738.1:0-25420 GCA_007258455.2 Sequoia sempervirens | reverse complement strand
TAGTTTCCAGCCTCAAATCTTAACCCCGCAGTCCTTTGGAGGACCTAGCACCAGCCCCCGCGGGCCCATTCTCAAAAGCCGGATGTCACATTATGACCAGGAGCTGCGCCCACAAGCCGACAGTTTTAAAAAAAAAAACCCCTGCAACCTACGATCATATGGGCGACCGAGCACTGAACCAAAGGAGCTAATGTTTTGCACCTTGTTAGTGCTGAAAGGCCATTTTACAGGGCTTTTTTTCATTTTCTCATAACTTGGGCAAATGAAGGCCTTTCTTCGAAAATGAGATATCCCCGGAAAGCTGATTCAACGATGGATCTAGTGGTGCAAGTCTTTTTTTCTGATTTTTCCATTTTGATGGATTTTTCACTTGTTAAAGCCAAAAGTTGTTGTTTTCACTCCGAGAGGCGTAACTTTTGTGTCCTGGCTCTATTTTTCGAAAACAAATAGGCATTGGAAAGCTGGTTCTGTCCTCTTCTCAGATCTCAGACCTATTTTTTCAGAATTTTCTCTAGGTATCTATTTTTTTGTCTAAACTCAGCCCTTACTTTTTGAGTTATTTTCTTGGGAAACGTGCAAATCAAGAGTTTTTTTTAAGATCAAAGAGGAATATTTTTTTTATTTGAGAGTATATATTGCTATTTTCTATCATAGATACACATAATATTGCACCCCTTACTCCATTCAACTATTTTGGTTTGAAAAAACAAATGGAGATTCACTTGAAACACAAAGGGTTGTACAGGGTAACCATGGGTACACAAATTGAACCTACAGGTGCTACTAAAAAGAGAAAATAGTTTAATAGGTGTGATGAAGCTTATGGTACATTATGTCTGTTTCTTTCTTTTGACCTTCTTTTTCACATTGAGTCTTGCACTACACCCAATGAGATCTGGACCACTTTAGAGTCTTTGTTTGGGAAGTAGGATACTATGAGAGGGTTTCAGTTAGAGAATGAGCTTATTAGATTAAATCCTAGGGATTTTGACAACATCCAGGAGTTTTTCACCAAACTCAAGTCTCTTAGATTGCAGTTGTCATAGTTTGGTGTTCATAAAGAAGACTCTCAGTTGATATTGTCCATTATTTCTAAGCTTGGACCAGATTATTCAGTTTTTGTATCTACCTTTTATGTCACTAGGGATACACTTGGTACGAGATTCACTATGCCATATCTTGATGACTTTGCTTCATCTCTCATTCAAGAGAAAGCTAATTTAGCTAGCATGGGCACAATGAAACCTTCTTCCTCATCATAGGCACTTATTGCATCATAAGAGCCCAGAGATCAGAAGGCTTCTACAGGCAAAGGAAAGAAATAGAAACAAAAGGATTCCAAACCTCATGAGTAGCAAAAGGATTCCCCAGATTCATCCTCCTCTTCTAAGGGGAAATCATCTAGGAAGGAGAAGGTTCCATGTGCATATTGCAAGAGGGAAGGACATGCAGAACATAATTGTTACAAGGACATTGATGAGATGAAACATCTTCTTCAGAAACATCAGATTGATTTTCCTTCTAGGATGTTTGTATCATCTTCTTCTCCTCATTATTCTTCTTGAGAACAACATAACGCAGGCACAACTAGTTTACATACTTCATGAGATATGAAGGGACATGCTCTTTGTGCTTCTTCAGGTATTGGATCAGGGAGATGGCTTCTAGATTCAGGAGCATCTCATCATATGGCATCTTCACAATCTATGTTCACTTCCTTTGAGCCTTGCACTATGTCTCCTATTTTGATGGGAAACAAAACTTACATGAGTGTTATAGGGAAGGGATCTATTAGTTTTAGGGACCACTCCTTTTAGGATGTCTTGTGTGTCCCTCACTTGAAAAAAAACCTTCTTTCCATTTATCAGATCACACATGGAGGCACTGGGAGATTTGTGGAGTTCACACCTAATTCAGTTATCATCAGAGATTTGGAGAGTAGAGCAGTTATTGCTACTGGGATAGTGGATCACTCATCTCGGTTGTATTCCTTCACTGATTTTTCTACTGATGGTGCTTTTGTTCCTACAGCTATTCCTCACACTTTTAGTGTGCATCATCATTCAGAGGAAAGATTTGGCTTCTTGAACATTGGTTTTCTCACTTAGGATCCTGTTCTCGAGCCTCCCATTCCATCTCCTCCACCTCTTGTTGCTATTGTTGTGGCTACCGATGTGGCTTCTTCTATTTCAGTGCAGTAGGATTCCGTTGATCATCCATCTCTGGAGGTTTCTATTGAGTCTTCACCTACTTTGACTTCTTCATTGGTTGAGGTCCCACCTGCTTCTATGGATACATCTTGGGCTACGCCTATTCCACCTTTAGAGATTTCTTTCATTTAGCCTCTTCCCTCTCACTTCTTTCAGGAGATGCAGTTTCTTCAGTTCTTTTGGAGTTACTTCATTCTAGGGGGGATCTGTGGTCTCTTTCTTCCTCTCTTATGGGGGGATTCATTTATGTATCTTTGTGAAGGATGGTGTCCTTCGGGGGTCTTATGGAGTCCTCCATATTTCATCACTTAGTTTATTGCATTCTATTTTGGGGAGGATTTTTGTTCCCATGTGGTTTTCTCCTTTACCCCGTTTGATTTAGTTTGCATTGCATTTGTAAATGAGTACCTGATCTGGCCTTGTTGTCGGGACTCATCTTTGCATAATAATTTTCTTCTCCCTAAGTTGCACTTATGGGGGGGTGTTGGTGTAATTAATTATTTAATTACACTTTAGCATAAGTTTACTTAGGCATATTTTATTTCCTAGGTTAATTCTTATCCTTATCTTGTTGAGCTATTTTTTTGCTCAAGATAAGATTAGGGTTTTTTTTTCTTGCTTTATTGCATCATTGCATTTTTGAAGGCTTTTGTATTATTTGTAAAACAATTACTTTCAATAATGATTATTCTGGTTTTAGCTTGCACAAATTTTCTCTGAGGGTTTACATAACTTCTCTTGTTTTGTTATGAATATCTATTGCATGTGATAGGTGATTGCTTGTAGGTGATTCTTGGGGACTGTGAAGTTGGTTTTTCAACTTCTATAGATAAAATTCTTTTTTTTTTTTAATTTATATTTGTAACTACGATATCTAGTGCTTCCAATTGGTTTCATAGTGTTTTATCAAATATTTTTTCCTAATCAAGTTTCGAAGTCAAACCAATTACAATTCAAACATAGCGGACTGTATAATACATAATTTTTTTTGTATGTATTGAAATTCTTTTTTTTTTTGATGGATCAAGTACTTCAATACTGGTGCACTCATATTTTTTCAAAAAAATTTGATAATCTTCTATTTTTTCACATGTGTAGAACAAAGAGGTTGATTTTCGATGAAAAACCTACATTCACAATAAATAAAAAATAAACATAATAATAAAATTAAATTTATTTAAAATTATACTTTTTGGGAAGCTTATAATAAGGACTACATAATTAAAAAACATAAATTTTAAATGAATTCATTTGATCCCCCAAAAGGTAAATCAAAAGTGGTTTTTTATCAGCATTTTGATAGGTGTAAAAAAGACTCTGTTATAGGTATGGTTTAAAACTAATGGAGTTCTATCCAAGGGGGTTTGATCTAAGGTAGTTTGATCAAACCCTCTTCAATTGGAATGCTTTAAATGGAACTTTTTAAGGCTTAAATCATTATATTTTCTAAAAATATGTGATTTAAATAGCAAAAATCAGAATCTCCCAGAAATTGTAAACCAACTTTGTGGGATCACCCGTTGATAGATCTTGACTTAAATTGCTTGCTTGAATCAAAACCCTACATCACAAAGGTTAGCTCAAGAACACACATGATGCAAGAATTTCTTTGATGTGATGCTTGAATCTTGATGATGGCTCCAAATTCTTGATGAATTACTCTCGAATGCTCTCTTGATCCAAAATTTCTATAATGCATGAATACTCAAGTTGCTAGGATGTTAGGATGAAAATGAGTGAAATAACCTTGTATTTATACTTATCTATGCTTAATATCCCAAAATTACACCACAAGAAGCCAAAATATGAATTCATTAATTAAAGGAGGCTAAATCCCGCCAAGATTTGAAATTGAATCCCAAAAATAACTTAAGGGGGACCGAGATTCCCTAGGTGGTGTCTTAGTCTCGAGGCTAAAAACTCAAGGCACATACTCCAAAAAGGGGCCCATTTAAGGTGCATTTGAAATCAGGGTCACAAGACCTTTGGAAGAAAAAGGCGCCCTAGCTGGTGTCTTAGTCCCAGTCCAAAAAATAGGGACACAACCAAAATCATTAAATTATCATTTACCCTTTGATGTTTGTTGGGATTAGCCATAAAAAGATATAATTTATTAGGCTTTTTGATGCAAAATAAGACCAATTAGACATAAATAAGGATAAAAATAGCAAGGATCCCACCCAAAAAAGTATGAAAATGCAAGGGTATGCATTTTCCTACACTACACATATTATCCTTTTGGGATGGAATCATGACATGGAATAGACTAGTTATGTGTTAGTATGGTCATAATACTTACCAAATGGAGCAATAGGGTGGGTAATTTCCACTTCATAGAGGTGAGACACCACTCTTTAAAAGTGAGTTTGAATGTAATGATAAAATCTTTGGTCAAATTATAGTGTAAGTTTCCACTGATTACACTATTGGTTCACTATGGGTTAGGGTTGCATACCTAGGCTAGGAATGTCATGCATGTAGGCGAGTATCCATTGTATGGTAAATCTAGTTATGTAGTGTGAATCCCAATCCAAATACCTGCAAAACACAACAAATGAATACATTAGGAGATCAAATGCAAGCAAGAATAAGGATTCCTCAAGAAATTAATTTGAATAGCAAAAGAGATAGAAAATGAAAGAAAGAACACAATGAAACTTGAAAGCATATCAAAATCTATTCTAAAGCAAACAAACTCCTAATCTCTTGAGGGAATTGGTGCCAATTTGATGTGAAAATTGGCCCTTTCCCAACTCCAATGATACAAGATTGATATGTGATGAAGAGTGATCCACTTTGTTGATGCTTGATGTATCCTCCAAGATGAAAATCTGCATATAACCTAACTATGCTTGGATGAAATTGATGATAAGTTGCTATGGATTTGAGTATAGTAACTTTACTCAAATTGTGGATGATCAAACAAGGATGCGAGCTCTTTATTTATAGATGAGATTGAAGGATGAATGTCCAAATTTGAGAAATGTGGGCTAACATTCATCCAATGGCAAGATGCCACTTGTCAACTTGTGAATGGAGGAAACTTGAGCACATTTTGATCCATGTGCAAGTTTGAAATTTGAATTTGATGAGATGACATGTTTAGGGGGGATGAAAGATGAGTTAAATGCCAAGTGGGAGACATGTAAGAGACAATGTAAGAGCTTTAAATGCTTTGTTGGATGGACAAGTCTATTTGTGGGGAGATTTCAAACTTGGAGGAATATTCCCTCACTTTGGATGAATGAAAATAGGACTAGAAGCCAAATCAGTCTAAAATGATTTAATTGTGCAAGCTGCAGCAGGATTTCTTTAGTGAGATAGATTAGCATTGATCATGATTTGATTAATTAAATGATATTAGTTGATTTGACCATTTGACTTCTTAGATTTTGTGGATTTAAATAACTCAAAAATGAGAAAAGAATGATTTAGGACTTAGTTAACAAATATTTTGATTTATTTAACCAAAGGGGGTGATGTTAGATTGAATTAAATAAATGCTTTATTTATTTAATTTAATTAGATTAACTTTAGAGAGTTAATCAAATAATATAGATTATTTAATTAAATAAAGATAGGAAGATGAAATGACCTAGCTAATTACATAGAGCTAATGATTTAATTAAATTGTGGGATTTATTTAATTAAAAGGGGAATTATGATGACTTTAATCAAATAAGGCTATTTGATTAAATGGTTAGATAGAGGGATAATTCAGAATGAAGAGATGTTAGTAGATCAGGATCGAGTGTGCGATATCAATCTGTATATTTTCGATGTCTACATTTTGCCCCTCTTTGAAGCAATGCACTTGTTGCGTTGGTTCAAAGAATAACCTTGCCATGATCAAAAGTCAAAATTTCTCTAATTTTTTCGGATGCCCCACTATTGCCCTATCGAATGAAGAAAAAATTTCTCTGATTTTTTTAGATGCCCCACTATTGCCCCAGCAAATGAAGAATTACGCTAGTATACTGCCCCCTCGAGAGATCGGGCAAAGAGGTTTGATTTGAGGGTCGATCTCTCGACAAAGAGGTTCAAGATTAGTTCAATTTGAATATTTGATATAAACAGATTTGATGATGTAGACAGTCATCAGCCATGGGTAGCCTCATGCCTATTTTGATATATTACACCCACTTGATCCTGATTTGTACCATGACAGTTACATTATGAGATGATTATGATGCTTGGATGATATGATGATGCATGGATGATATGGATGCACATGACATGATATGATGATGCTTTTATGATTACACAAATAGATGATAAATGTATGGTTTATGAGATGTTTAGAATAGCCAATCTATATTATGCAATGATGGGGATGAATGCATGTGGTATGATTAATGCTTTCTATATGATATGATATGCAATATGTAGTATACCGATGGTTTGTGGATGCAAGATAGATGCAATGGTGATGATTTATGATTAACTGTCATGGTACCATGTTAGCGTGATTATCAAGAGATAGAAGAAAATAAGAGATTCCAACAAGACATGAGATGATGATGATGATGATGATGATTTCTTGCCAAGGAGTTGGGATTTTCAAAGGACAATTACCTTTATGTTTGATAACACACGGCAATGATGCACCTGTGGCATAAAGAACCAAGATGCAGAATCTAGTGTGATGTACTTTGACTAACAACGCATTGTGAGTATATTCTTGTTCACACTTGACATACGGAAACCTTGCTAGGACATACCTAACAAAGCAAGTATTCGCCAAGGTTATATTACAAGAACGTCCAAATACACAAATATAAAAGATAATGATCGCTTCATTCCTATCTCTAAATCCCTTTGGGGACATCATTGAGAGGTCCTTGGAATGAACGCAATAAGATAAATCAAAAGAAAAGATCAAATACACAAACAAGCCAATGTTCTTCATACCTTCAGCCAGAGGGATGTGTTTTGATAGGATAAGAATCCACAGTGATATCCAAAATGATGCCCATTGTCGAACAATATATCCTAGGACATGCATTGTAAAGGATGATGATGGTTTGATAAGTTGATTGATAGGCTATTGATATAAGTTTGATTGTCATGTTTGTGACTGATCAAGAGTTTGATTTTGTTTTAAATGTTTGTTGTTTTCTTTTGATTTTACGATTGAAGCTTGCTTTTTCTGATTGCTGTGATTGTTTCTGTTTGTTTTGCCAAAGGATGAAGGTGACGATCAATTTATTATGGATGATTGATTATTGTATGGTTTGAGATGAGACGGATGGATTTTTTCAAATATTTGGATGTTTTTGATGTTTTTAGAATGTTTTGAGGTTGTTTTTGGTATTTCTCAAGATTTTACCAATGTTTTGATTTTTGGTTTTTTGAATGTTTTTCGATGTTTTTTGGATTTTGATGTCTAGGGGGCTAATCAAAGATGAGCCTTGCCTACATTTAAGCTCAGAGACGACGTAGTTCGAATTCCAATGTTTTTGATGTTTTTCTGACTTTTTGAGTGTTTTTGGATTTTTGATATGTTTTGGATATTTTGTTTTTGGATTTTTCACATGATTTTGACAATTTGGATATGGATGTGTCCGTTTTGAATTTTGTTGAAAACCAAGCTGAGGTTGATTGATCGGATCAGTGGATTGATGATGATAACATTGTTGAGGATACACAACAATGAAAGGATAGTGTTAAGCAACACAAGGATTGAGATGTTGATGGGATTGATGATGATAACATTGTTGAGGATGCACAACAATGCAGGGATAGTGTTAAGAAACAAAAGGATTAGGATGGATATCCCAAGATGATGGATTGATTGGATTTGATTGATCATGATTGATGAAGCTTGATTTGGAACAAAAGTTGTTCGAATGATTTGATACGACATTTGAAGGATGCGTTAGATGTGACTGATATCGATTGTTTGGATTGGTGTTCGATGAAAGATGAAGCTTGATAAGAAACATCTTCTCGTCAAAATATGCCATGGGCTAGTGATTCAGATTTTTGATTGCAGATGCTTCAACCAATTTGGTTTCACGTTTTCCAATGTTCGGATCACCACATAAGTCAGAGGACATAGACCAAGATTTATTCTCGAAGCAAGATGTATATATCTACACCCAATGTCTAGCAATGTATGGAATGCCATGGATGGATGCTTGAATAGGTGTATGGATGGATGGATATGGTAAGCACACAAAGGATTCCAAGTATTAAATTGCGATAAGATAAGGTGTTTAAATGATGGAATGTTTTATTGGATAATGTTTCATAGCTCAGATAACACTAGGTAGCATAGGATCAATGAAAATGACCCATGTCAAGATGTTTACCATAAGCAAGTGTAAAGTGTGCCCCAAACTTTCATCAAGATCAAGATAACTTGGATGATGGATGCAGATGGATGAAAATGGATTGGATAAATGGTGTGTGGATGAGTGGATTTATTATGGATAAGATGGATGGAATGCTCATTTTTTTACGGATGGGATGAGATGCTTTCACCTGAACTAGCTCACGTAGATGCTCAATTCTACACATGATGCCTGTTTGCCAGGTTTTCGTCATGGTCTTGCCCAAAGCATCGCCCATGCAGTTTTCACTAGAGGACGATTTTTCTCTTTACCTTTTTTTTTTCAATCCTTTTTCTAATTTTTTTTTTTGGATTTTTCATATTTTTTTAATTTTTTTGATTTTTCTAAAAGGTTCTAAGCTCATGCTGAATCACAAGGTGTTGCTGATATAGATGCCCCTGTCATAATGTGCCATCGGTATCCTACCTGAAGAAGTTGCTTTGCTAAGATACGTGCACTTGAATGAAGCTTTTGGGATTCCTGATTTGCTTCATTGATACTAGAGTTGACTTCATCTTGGTGTGCACATCACGATAGAGTGCCTTTTGAATCCTTATGATGAAGGGTTGTTGCCAATACATGGTCAATGTGAGAATTGGATATCATGCGAGGAGGCATGGATGGAGTTTGTTTAGGGATAAGAGATGAATTGGTTAACAGTTTGGAACCTTTGACTCTCCAAACTTGGGAAGATGAACAATGATGGGTGGATACAGAAGTGTGCATTGAATTAGGACCAACTGCTTGATACACTTTGTACGTCGCTTGAAAAGCCTTCTTTTGCTTTTGTGGACATCTTTGATGGATACTTTTCCCTTTTTTATTTTGCCCCATAGTTTCTTTGACTGATGGAGTTTGATAGGGATGATCTTCCTTTGTATTTTTTGGTATCCATTTGTATTTGATTTGTCTGATATGCTTCTTAAATTCTTTTGCTTTGATAATGTCCTTTGTGCTTTGATTCAAATCTTTCTTTCGAAGTTGGTCCCAATTCATGGATGGGGTGATGGGTGGATGAAGATTCATCACATGGCTGGTTGTAGTATTGGCATCAATTTCATCACAAGGATTCTTTGTGCTCCCTATGTTGATGCTTGCATTAGATAAAGTTGCCCCCAGTATGGTGGTATTAGCACCTTTGTTCCTTGATTCTTCCTGTTCTGAGATGTCTTGCTTAGTAAACATGCTCTGACAAATGACCACCATAGAGGACATTATTTCAATTTGCCACTCTGCTAACTCTGGATTATACTATTCTTTCTTACTTGCTTCCTTGAGTGGATAATGTTCGATAGCTTTATTCATGATGTCCTTAGTCTGAATTTGTGATATATTTGATACTGTTGTTGACAACTTAGTTTGACTGTAGGAGTTAGTAGCCTGCTCTTTAAAGGAATCATGTTTTGAACGAAGATCATCTACATGTCCATCCATAGAAAGCATCTCATGGGTAAATGGAGGAGTGTTTACTACATTAATATGATCATCTTGCATAGATAGGAGAGTGTCCATTAGATTATTGTAGTATCTTGAAGATACAAATTCTTGATCTTGAATGATTTCGAAGTTGATTTCGACATGCTTTGGATCAAGTTCCTGGCATGGATTAGTTTCAAAGGATGGATTGCTTACAAAGGGTTCTTGGATGTCGTCATTAGACATGGGGAATGGCTCAATATCCTCAAGTGTCGAGTTCAAGGTTCCTTCAGTATTTGTAACCATGAAGTCGAAGGGGGTCAACATGTCTTGGAAAGGACCATTGCTAGACCTTAGTGAAAGATGTTGGTCACGCTTTAGGATAAATTCTTTAGATATGCCCTCTAACTCATAAGGCGATGTAGGGACATTTTCAACATGATCATAGGTTAACAAATCATGCATTATATCAATAGGATCAAATAATCCTAACACTCCTTGAAATAGATCACTAAAAAGTGGCTCTTGATGTATAGTGAGTTGATCATTGGATGGGGTGGAAACATCTTCAAGGTTCTCATCGATGGAGAGATCTTGATCATTGTCCCCAATAGTTATCATTTTTTGATCAATAAGGTCTTGGATGATATTTTTGAGTCGAATACAATCTGATGTTGCGTGTCCCTTTGTTTTGTGAAAATCACAATGGTACTCCCCATCATACCCCAGTGGTTTAACTAGGGGTTCTTGATAATTCCCATAGATTGGGAGCTTGATGAGATTTTCTTGTACCAATTGTTGCAGGATTAATTCGATTGGTCTCCCTAGTGGTGTGTATTTTCGCTTGTTTCCTTGTGAGATTTGCACTTTAAATTGACCTTGTGGTGATTGATTTTGGAGATGTGGTGATTGATCTTCGAGATGGGGTAATTGGGTTTGTTGTCGATGTTGATCTTGATATCTGACTGCTTGACATTGGAGATATTGTTCTTGATGTGGTTGTGGACACAACTCAATGCTTTGATGACATGGTTCAACAAATGGAAGAGTGTATTGACTTTGGAGTGCAAATATCTCTTGGCTCAATACTTAAATTAGTTTGGCATGTGAAGCAAGTTGCTCTAGCGAAATTTGATTTTGATTTTGAATTTGGCTCCCTTGATTTGGCTTTTGTTCAAGCGTATTTGGGATGTATACTTGTGGTGTTTGAATGGGATTATGGACAAATTGATTTTGGACATTGTCTTGACTTGGGATGATGGTAGGTTGAAATTGACCATTGTTCATGTTTGGAATATTTGTATGATTTGCAAATGTATCCATCCCAAGGTTTGCTGGATTCATGTTTTGAAAACATGTACTTGGTACATTCTCATTTGGCATGTAAGGATTTGGTGGGATAACATTGTTCATTTGAAGGCTCATGCATTGATTGTTCGATTGGTAGATTTGTAAGTTTGGACTTGGATTTACCATCGGGAAATGTGTTCCAATATTTGATTTGGGCATACTTGAACACTTGTTGTTTCATTGATGTTTGTAGGAGACAACAATCCTATGTATGGATTGTATAAGTGTGAGTTTTGATAATCAATCGACATTGTAAGGCTTTGAAAGTTCAATTGATGTGGATTACTCATTATGTATGGATCAAGTTTGTATTCCATGTTCTCCTTGTGTTTTGACCTTGTTGCAAAGGTGACCTCTAAGGTTCCTAGGACCAATGACGAGATGAAGGATGAAATGTGTAAATGATATGAGTGTTGAATGTTTAGGAAATTTGGATCAATGCTAGACTTAGGGTTTGATTTTGGTTGGTTTGATTGGATAATGAACTTGTAAACCCTAAGATGTTGGATGTGATCTTAGGATGAACTTTGTTCAAAGGATTTCTAATTAAATTAAATGTATGAGAAAGGATTCATTCCCATAAATCTAACTAAATGACGTGATTTTGATGACTTGCCTAAGTCTAGAATGATGTTTCTAGTGCCATAATGTGAACCCCAATCCAAATACCTGCAAAACACAACAAATGAATACATTAGGAGATCAAATGAAAGCAAGAATAAGGATTCCTCAAGAAATTAATTTGAATAGAAAAAGAGATAGAAAATGAAAGAAAGAACACAATGAAACTTGAAAGCATATCAAAATATATTCTAAAGCAAGCAAACTCCTAATCTCTTGAGGGAATTGGTGCCAATTTGATGTGAAAATTGGCCCTTTCCCAACTCCAATGATACAAGATTGATATGTGATGAAGAGTGATCCACTTTGTTGATGCTTGATGTATGCTCCAAGATGAAAATCTGCATATAACCTAACTATGCTTGGATGAAATTGATGATAAGTTGCTATGGATTTGAGTATAGTAACTTTACTCAAATTGTGGATGATCAAACAAGGATGTGAGCTCTTTATTTATAGATGAGATTGAAGGATGAATGTCCAAATTTGAGAAATGTGGGACTAACATTCATCCAATGGCAAGATGCCACTTGTCAACTTGTGAATGGAGGAAGCTTGAGCACATTTTGATCCATGTGCAAGTTTGAAATTTGAATTTGATGAGATGACATGTTTAGGGGGGATGAAAGATGAGTTAAATTCTAAGTGGGAGACATGTAAGAGACAATGTAAGAGCTTTAAATGCTTTGTTGGATGGACAAGTCTATTTGGGGGGAGATTTCAAATTTGAAGAATATTCCCACTTGGATGCCTTTTTTTGAATGAAAATAGGGAATTATTAAATCAACTAAATGATTTAATTGTGCAAGTTGCAAAATCTAGAGGATTTTAGTGATTAGAATGATTTGATTAATTTAAATGATGTTAGTTGATTTGACCATTTTGACTTAGATTTTAGGATTTAAATAACTCAAAATGAGAAAAGAATGATTTAGACTTAGTTAAATAAATATTTTTGATTTATTTAACCAAAGGGGGTGATGTTAGATTAAATTAAATAAATGCTTTATTTATTTAATTTAATTAGATTAACTTTAGAGATTTAATCAAATAATATAGATTATTTAATTAAATAAAGATAGGAAGATGAAATGACCTAGCTAATTACATAGAGCTGATGATTTAATTAAATTGAGGGATTTATTTAATTAAAAGGGGAATTATGATGACTTTAATCAAATAAGGCTATTTGATTAAATGGTTAGATAGAGGGATAATTCAGAATGAAGCAATGTTAGTAGATCAGGATCGAGTGTGCGATATCAATCTGTATATTTTCGATGTCTACATGTAGTACACAACACTAAGCTCAAGTAGGGTATTATCATTATGAGGGATACCATACCAAACTCTTTGTTGAACGGAGGGCCATCTACCAGTTAGATAGATGTGTGGGGGACTACAGTAAGTCTATGGTTGGAGGAAAAGCACTTGGGTGATACTCTCCCTCATGCAGTAGGTAGCCAAAATTTGAGGATGTATGCCAAAAAGGACATCTAGACCTTTTGTATTTCATTCCATTGAGCTATTGAAAGCTATGTATGTAATCATGATCTTATATCTTTGTGAAAAATGTATACGAAAATATAATCATTAATTGGGATTATGTAATGTTACTTTATCGAAATGCAATGGAAATTTGAAATGGGATTATTTTGAATATGCATCTTTATTAATGAAATGCAATGAAAATTTAGAATGGGATTATTTCAAATATGCATCTTGTTATTTAAATAAAAAATATGAAAAAAAAATTCATATGTGTTGGTGAATTCACATGTGGATTAATCTTAGGTCAAATCAATAGGTAAAATATTGGGCATCTTACATGTGGTATCAGAGCTATTAGGTTCAGCTCTAGAACCTATGAACTCACTATGTTACTCTTTGATCCAACATTATGTGAATGTAATGTTTGGACTTCTTATGCAAGTATGATGTTGTAGACACTAAAAAATGTCCTGAATGATATCATGCACTTGAATCAGGTATAGTAACATCATTCCTCTCAAACCCATCCTCTTTTTGCTTAATTAATTAAATTAGCCTAGCTATTTAATTAATTTCACCATTTTCATCTATTAACCTAATGCATTAATTGATTTAATTCACCCCTTTTTCACACTAACATTTCATCCTATTAAATAAAATCAGAGTATTTAATTTAATTCCCTGTCCTCTTATTTAAATAAATAACCCTAAGTTATTTAATTAAATGTCATTTCACCTTTCCCCCCATTCATTAAATCATTTAATATAATGAATATCATTTTATTCTTCCAGAACCCCTAATTGTATGATTAAACCTTGTTTAATTAACAATTAAACCTTTTTTGATATGAATTGTTTAGGGTGTTGGTTAGGTTTCTAGACCTTGATGTTACTATGTTGTTAGTGTTACTCTGTTGTTGATGGCCTGTGGGGCCTTGTACTAAAGGGACAACACCCTAGTTTTGCTACTTTTTATATCAAAAATAATTAATCTAATTTTCCTCCAAAAGGGGAATATTCCTTACCCCTTTTTGCACAATTAAAACTTTGTTTTAATTTGCAAAATATCCTTTTTCCTCACCCATGAAAATATTCCAAAGAATATTCTCTCTCCTCCAATCATTTGAAAAAGGGATATTCTCACTTGGCTTCTTGAGCAAGCTAAACTTGTGACTTCTTGAGAAAGTTACCTTGTGACCTGTGTGTGCAAGTCAAAAGTATGTTTGTTTGGAACAACTGGGAACCCTTGATTAAATCTCATCTTACATTCTCACTTGTTGATGAGAAACCATGATCCTTGCCTCCTTTTTCCTCAATCCTTGATCATTGATTAACCTTTTTTTATCTCAAACCTTCATTTCTCATTTGCTTTCCTATAAATAGAACACTATTTGGAGACAAATGAATCCATCTTTCAATTCCAAACTTATGCTATTGAATTCACTCACACTCACACTCATACTTTACTCATATTTAGCATATTTTTAGTTCATTTTTAGTTGCATATTAGCTTTAAGCTTCCATTAATGGATTCCATGCATCCATCTTAGCTTGTTTATAAATTAGGTTTTGAATCTTTAAGCTTAGAATTAGCATAGATTAGCTTAGATTTTTCATATTTAGATCAATTTTAGCATAAAATCATGTTAATTTAGCTTGCATCATGTTCAATTTAGCATAAATCATGTTTTCATCCATTCATCACAACAATTTCATTAATTCTCTTTAATAGAATTGATTTCAAAACAAGCTCATTGGTCATGGGATTGGGAAAGGGTAGTTCCACATCAACACGAAACCAATTCCAAAACAAGATAAGTTTCAAATGGGGTAGAATAGACATTTCAATGTTTTTATATTTAGAATGCTTTATTTCAATAAATGTTTAGTTTATCTTTAATTTGAATGATATTGTTTGAAGATTGAGTATCAGTGCCTATGTTATGCTTTGATTCATCATGGATCAAGCATGATCAACCCATACTAGTATCCTCGGTTGATAGGTGCAACTCAAGATGATTGAAAGGAAGTTAGTAATAAAAAATGAGTGCTATCTCAAGGCCAAGAAGGAAAGGGAATTTGTTGTTAGAACCATTGAGGGAACAAATTATGATAATGCAGTATGGATGAGTGACATGGAGACTATTAGTCATACCTTATCCAATAGCATTCAAGAAAGAAAAAGGATTTAAGAGGTAGCTAATTTTGTACCTCTTGTTTCTCTAGCAAGGTTTGAATCCATGTCACTTTCTAGGGATATTTCCCTCAAAGTGGAGTATTAGTCCTACTATGCTTCTTAGGGATCCTTGTGTACCCCATTATCTAAAGTTATTGTAATTCCCTCTAGTGGAAAATTGAAGGGATATGTCCCCCAAAATTATGTTTCTGAGAGTGAGTCTGAACGTTATGTACCCTTCAACTATGTATCTAAACAAAAATATGAGGGATATGTTCCACACAGCTCAAAAAGTGAATCTGAGGGATATTATCCCCTAGACTATTTGAATATTCACTCTATGAAATTCAAGGATAATTGAAATCCTTTGATCTTAATAAAAAAATTACATGATTTGGAAAAACTTGTGCAAGAATTATTTATTACTTTATTGTATATGAATGTTGGTTAATGAAATATTTTAGATTGATAAGTAAGCCTTCATAGGAACTAATTGAAATAGGCACCTCTAGGTGGAAAATATACTTGTATAAATGGTTAGAACAAGAACCAACCCTGGGGGTAGCCAAGAGGAGGGTCAACCTGTAGAAAACTCTGAGGCCAAACTAGACTAAAATTTGGCTATGATGAATGGAAATAGGGATAGAATTGGACACCTTGAGCAAGAGATGAGAGGAGTGGGAAGACAAGAACAAGAAGTTTCAAAAGAGGAGGAGGGAGATAATTCCAATGATTGTACCAACCTAAGCGATCATGGTAATGAAGAATCCCAACCAATATCTTAGGGAAGTAAGATGAAATGACTTGCTAATGAATTATCACAAGATATGAGGAAGGTCACCCCTCTTAAGTTTGAGGGAACCACTAGTGGGGATGTAGTCGAAGCATGGCTCATGGAAATGGAGAAATGTTTTGAGATAAGGAATTACTTTGAAATAACCAGAGTCATATGGGAAGCCTTTCAACTAGCTGGTGAAGCATCCACATAGTGGATGAATAAGAAAATAGATCTTGGATTAAGTTCCTTAAGTCTCACTTGGGACATATTTGTGGAGAATTTTTGAAAGCAGTGACTACCTCAGCTTTACTTTGATCAAAAGCTAATGGAATTTGAGAATTTAAAGCAAGGAGATTCCTTAGTAAATGAGTATTGGGAGAAATTCACTCACCTTCTGAAATATGTACCTCAATATCAGAAGGATGAATAGTTTCAAATTAGAAAATTCATATTTAGTCTTAATTCCCAAATTGGAGAGGTAGATGTAGTTAGTCCTACTACTATGGACTTAGTGTGTAAAAAGGCAATCAAGCAAGAGAAAAATCTTAAATCTATCTCTACCTATCATGAGAGGAATCAAAAAAAGTTTAATTGGTCTCAAGCCAATCAAACTTCTAAGAATTAAAGTGATGAGTAAGACTATCAAAAGAAAGGAGATAAGGTATTTCACAACAATCAAAATGAATCTAGAAGAGATCGCAGGGGAAATAACAATAACATCATCAATTCTAGTAGGAATGAAGGTAGTTCTAGGAAACCAACATCAAGGCATGGGCTGGTAAGAGGATGTTTCATGTGTGGACGATATCATTATGCAATTCAATGTCCCAACAAGTCATTAGGGACATAGCCACATGGAAACCCTCTACCTCCTCAATGGGCAGGTAGAAATCCCAAGTTTTTTGTTTGGAACACCTATTTCAATTCTAATTGATACTGATGTTATATAAAATTTTGTTTCTCCTAGTATAGCTGGTAATATTTCTAGAAAAGATAGCTATATGGAAAAATCTTTGTCTATTGAGTATGAAAACCAGAAAAGAGATATGGTAGAGCAATTTTTATTCAAAGCAAGGGTTGGAATTCTAAGTTTCTCTATGGAAGTAAATTTGTATGTATCCCCCTAGATTCATATGATGTCATATTAGGAATGAATTGGTTGTGGAGGCATAGAGCCAAGTTAGATTATCATGCTAAGACTATAGAATGTTTAGGTGATGGGTATGTGCAGGATCATCATGGAAAAAATAGGCCCTTAAGTGGCGAAAAATTTAGAAAAATCAGAGTTAGGCAACTTGACGTAGAAATTTGAATAAGTTATCTATATTATTTCAAAAATATGTAAGAATAGAATCTATAGAAAATTGAATGTAGTTTCTAAACTACTAGATTTTTTTTTAAAATCTATTTGGTGAAAATTTGGAAATTTCAATGCAGAGTACTTAAATTTCAGAAAAAATAAGAAGCAGTGTCTATCCCACCAATCTCAACCACAATAAAATGATAATATTTTTTATAATATTTCAGATATAAGAGAGGACTCGCGGTCCTGAATGTGATGCATTATTTTTTGTATTTCTTTTCCAAGTAAATAATTAATTATGATTTTTTTATTACAACTTGAAAAAAATATAAAACCTCGTGATGTCCGACCACCTCAACTTGGCTATCAAAACTTCATGAAATTCATTTTTTTAATCCTATAGTATACAGCTTTATTAGAATGTGGGATGCATGTTTCTGATTCAAAAAAATGTGACACCGCTTTGAAAGCTTATAATTCTTTAATCAATCTCTATTTTCTAGACCCAGTGATTCTGAATTGCAGGACCCTGTAAATAGGAAAATTAATAAATGCTTCACAAATTCAAAGTAAAACATAATTTATATTGGTGGAAAGCCAGATGGAATCTGCTTTTAAAACCCCTTTCGCTTCATGAATTTTGGGTATAAAAAGTCACCATATACATGCCCCACTATATTCTTCACTTTTGGCCCATCATGATCCTGCACATACCCTAACCTTGGGAACTATGTTTTCTTGTAAGGAAAACCTAGGGAAGTTAAGTTGCAAAAAAATTCCACTGTACAAATGCATAGAGCTAAGAAGAAAGGATGTCATATTTTTGCTGTGAAAATTGAAAAAATGGAAGAGTGCAATGATTTCATCTCTTAGGATGATGTAGTGTACAATGGACCCCAAGATATCCAAGAAGCCAAGGATGGCGAGATGGTGGAGTCAAGAAAATCGAATATGGAGAAATATTCTATCCTAAGGGACTTTTTTGATGTATTCCAAGATGAACTATCTAGGTTACTTCCCAAAAGAGTATTTGATTTCTCCATCAATATTGTTCCAAGGTAAGAGCCTATATCCAAATTTCCATATAATATGACCACGATAGAGTTAATGGAGCTAAAAGCTCAATTGGAGGATTTTTGTACAAAGGATTGATCAAACCCAGTGTTTCGCCATAGGGAGTGGTAGTGATCTTCGTGAAGAAGATGGTAAACTATGCTTGTGCATAGATTATCATTTGCTTAACAAGGTAAAAATAAAGAACAAGTATCCACTACCATGTATCGATGATATTTTTGATCAAATGTGAGGATCAACAATGTTTTTAAAAAACCATCTATGATCAGGATATCATTAACCAAGGATCAAGCATGAGGAAATATTCAAAGCATCCTTCAGAACTAGGTATGGACATTATGAGTTCACATTCCTACCTTTTGGACTAATGAAAGCACCTGCAACATTCATGAACTTGATGAATAATGTATTTAGGGATTGCTTAGATATGTTCTTGTTGGTCTTCTTGGACAACATTCTTATCTACTCCAAGAACAAGGAAGAACATCTCTAGCATCTAGGGATTATTCTCAAACATCTAAGAGAGCATAAGCTTTATGGAATTTTTTTGAAATGTACCTTCTTTCAAAAAGAGGTTCAGTTTTTGGGTTATGTGATTTCATTTGATGGGATTGTAGGTGATCTAGCAAAAATTAAGGTAATGCTTGAAAGGCTAGTACCAAAGAATGCGCCAGAAGTTTGAAGCTTTATGGGTCTAGCTAGCTATTATCAAAAGTTTGTAGCAAACTTTTCTAGAATAGCTTTTCCCATCACTTCATTGCAGAGAAAAGGGAAGAAGTTTGAATGGTTAAAGAAAACTCAAGCAACATTCAACCAACTTAAGGATAAGTTAACCAAAACTCCAATACTGAAAGTACTAGATCCAGATGATTATTTTATAGTCATCAGAAATGCTTCAAGAAAAGGTTTGGTGGAGTGTTGATGTAGGATTCCCAAGAGTGATAGCCTATGATTCAAGGAAGTTGAAGCCATATGAGAAAAATTATGCTTCACATGATTTGGAATTGGCAGTAGTTTTCCATTCATTATAGATGTGGAGACACTATCTATTGGGGAAACCATTTGAACTGAAGACCGATCATAATGATCTAAAGTATTTCCTTACCCAGCTGAATCTTAATGCACAAAAAAGGAGATGATTAGAATTGATATCAAATTATGATTTTAATATCCACTATATCAAGGGAAAGGAAAATTGAGTTGCATATGCCCTAAGTCATAGGAGACATATCTCCTCAATGGTATCAATTCAAACTGATTTCAAGAGTCAAGTGTTGCAGAAGTCCAAGGGTGATGAGTATTATAAGCAAGTCAAGCAAGCAATCTTGGATAATCCACAAGATCTAAGGTATGAAGGATTTCACTTTGAACCTAATTGCTTAATAAGGTTTAAGGAAAGAATCTATGTACTTGACTCTAAGGAATTGCTTAGAATGTTAAAGGGTGAAAGTAGAACATCATCACCCTACAAGACTTTTATATCTTCATGAAGTTCCAGCAAGGAAATTTGGCAAGTCATAAGTATGGATTTTATGCTAGGTATTCCAATGTCTCAGAATAAGAATAATGCCATTCTGGTAGTGGTGGATAAGCTTACCAAGGCAGCTCATTTTATTCTAGGTAATCTAACATATGGAGCTCCTATTATAGCTCAAAATTTCATTCAAGAGGTATTTAGGTTATATGGAATTCTTGAGAAGATTATTTCTGATAGGGATGCTCATGTGACATCTAGGTTTTGGAAAACCCTATTTTCTTCACTTGGGACATAGTTGAACATAATTTTAGCATATCATCTTGAAATTGATGGTCAAAATGAAAGGGTGAACCAAGTGTTAGAATATCTAATAATAATGTATTTCATGGATCAACAATACAAGTGGGAAGATTATCTACCTTTGGTGGAATTTACATATAACAATTCTTATCACTTTGCAATAAAGATGGCTCTATTTGAAAAATTGTATGGAAGGAAGTGTCGAAATCCTATAATATGGGATAAGCTAGAAGATAGGATAATCCTTGGGCTAGAAATGCTATTAGAAATGAAGGAGCAAGTTAGTGTAATTAAGCAAAGGTTAGTGGAAGCTAATGATAGGAAAAAGAGTTATATAGATTCTAAGCAGGTACCCAGGAATTTCTTAGTAGGGGAAAAGGTTTTGCTTAGAGTTAAGCCTCACAAGATTTCTATAAATTTTGAAAATTCATCCAAGATGGGTCCACATTATGTAGATCCTTTTGAAGTTCTCGATGAAGTTAGCCCTATTTCCTATCAAATTGCTTTGCCACCAGCTCTTGCTAGGATGCACAATGTATTTCATGTGTCATACCTTAATAAGTATATGCTAGGGGATAATCAAGTTATTGATTGGAATGCTTTATAAGTATAATACCTAGGAGTGTTAACAATAGAGCCTTTCAAAGTACTCCAAATGCATAGGCTTCATTTATGAAATAAAGAGGTTCTACAATGCAAGGTCCAGTGGGATCAATATGCAGAAGATTCTACCACTTGGGAGGACTATGCTAAGATGAAGCAAACTTTTCATCATGATTTGCTAGACTTTGAAAGTTCTTAAAACAATCTCTATTATGCTTTAAGTTTTATGTTTCATGTTTGATACTTAAAATCATTGGGGACAATGATTCACAAGGGAGAATATGTTACACCCCATTGTTTTATCACCTATTTTTGTTACTTTGATGAGTTAATTTTTTTTAATACATGATTATGTTTTGTATATTTTGATCGAAAATGCAATGAGTGAATATGTATTGCAATGCACGATTAAGTTAATGCTTTGACGATGTAAATGATATATGGTGCATATGGATGTTATGTTATCAACTAACTTCTTTTGTGATGCACTAAGTTGGATGCAAGAAAGAATCGAGCCCTCCAAGAAGAGAGGGGGAGTATCATGTAGGACAGGAATTTGGTTTGGTAACTCCTGATGTACCCGTACTTGAGCTATCACGTACTCATAGCATAGATAAGTCAAGTTAAATCAAGTTAGTTCATAAATTGGTAAGTAAAACCCTTGTTAATAGTTTGGGGATGATTTTAAATGATTTTGGTATCAGTCTTTGATTTCTTGATTGTTTCTTAATTCAATTAAGTGACTAAATCTCCTTGTTTAGTTTAAGTTCTTCTTCATGCATTTATATTTATATATTAGTCAATAAGTATATACATTGAATTTATATATGTATATATGTACATGTGAATGTGATAACTCATGCATATGAGCATATATGTGTGTGTGTATATGTAGGTAGAAATACTTATACATACTCATGTACATAGATACATCATATACATGGGGAAATCGATAGGACACACACACACACACACACACATATATATATATATATATATATACATTTTGTATTATATACCTATTGATGAATATATATTTGTGTACATGTGTGTTTATTTTGGATATTAAAATAATGATATATATATCAGTATATATATGTATGTATTTTAATGTGTACATACACAAATACATACACACACACACATATATATATATATATAGGCAGGAAGGATAAGTGGACTTTGATGCATCTATATAATGGACTAAGGAATAAATGAAAAAATTCCTTTGTATGCTTGGAAAGCAACTTAATTATATATATGATGTGCATATACTCACATATATGTGAGGATTATTATTGTGCAAATATAAGTGCATAAGTATGAGTGCATGGGAAACATTTGAAATGAATTTAATAAGTAATAAGCAACACCATGTTAAGTAGTAAAGTGCAATTAGAAATCAAATTTGTTGAGTTGATAAGCCACACATGTAGCAAAGTAAGAAGAACATGACTTGGTCAAGCCACAAGTTGGTAGATAATAGAAGAGTTTGATTTTTTGTGGAAAGAAACCAAAAACCACGTTGAAAATAAGAAACCTATAAGACGCCATTGTTAAGTTTTACTGAGTAAAATAGCTAATGCTAATAGCTTTAAGAGGTGACTCAAACAAAGAATAGAGGTTGAAGTTGTTGGGACTATATGTGTGTATGTATTCTGATTGTTTAATTAGCCACTTTGCACTCAACCTTACTTATTCAACTCATTAAGAAGAGAATTTGGTTTTAGTTTTATTTTTGCACTCTTACAGGTGGAATTCAATTAAAAAAGGTGGTAGATTTGAGAACTAAATTTTAGCATTAAGTTTCACAACGTTTTGTATAAATAGAAGGTAGTCTTTTGGGTTATGGTGCTCATTCATTTCATTATTCCAATCTATTTTATTGTATAATTTATTGAGCATAAGCTGAGTTCTTGAGTGTTTTAGATAGGTGTGAGAGAGTTTTTCATTAAGAGTTAGAGGTTTTTCTTGTATATTTTGAGTGCTTGGAGGTAGAGCTAGATTGGTGAGCAAGATGAAAGTAGGAGAAGCAAAAAAAGTTTTAGCACCAAGCTTAGAAGGAAAATTCTTCATTGGGAGCTATATTCCAAGCATGCTAGTTTTACTTCTCTATTCTTTTCATGTTTGATACCACAGCTGCTTATGATTTTAAGTGTTTGAGGAAAAGTTAGTTATATGTTATGTTGAGCTTGCTTGCATGAACTTTGATGGATTCTTATATTCGGTGATCTTGTATGATCTTTGGTGAATTCTTATGTGAGACCTTATTGGTTGATATATATCCATTATGTTGGCATTATGTGGTTGTGTTTTAACATAGAGTATGAGTATAATACCTAGGTTATTATAGACCATATGTATGCTTACATGGATAATTTAGTATGGGAAATGATATTACATTGAAGTGCTATATATTGAAATTGTTAGTTATGATGCTAGGTAAACTTCTTTGTTTAATGAGGTTAGCCCTTATGGTTAAGTTAAAACAAGGTTGGGAGTAACCTAGTTGGTCAATTAGATCACTTGAAACATATTATCCTTTTGGGATGGAATCATGATATGGAATAGACTTGTTATGAGTTAGTATGGTCATAATATTTACCAAATTGAGCAATAGGGTGGGTGAACATATGCCATCCACTTCATAGAGGTGAGACACCACTCTTTAAAAGTGATTTTGAACGTAATGATCAAATATTTGGCCAAAGTAGTGTAAGTTGCCACTGATAACACTATCGGTTCACTATGGGCCATGGTTGCATATCTAGGCTAGGAATGTCATGCATGTAGGCGGGTATCCACTATATGGTAGCTCTAGTTATGTAGGACACAACACTAAGCTCAGGTAGGTTATTATCATTATGAGGGATACCAAACCAAACTTTTCATTGAAGGGATGGGCATCTTACCAGTTAGGTAGATGTGTGGGAGACCACAGTAAGTATGTGGTTGGAGGAAAAGCACTTGCGTGATACTCTCCCTCATGCGATAGGTAAAAAAAAATTGAGGATGTATGCCAACAAGGACATCTAGACCATTTGTAATTTATTTCATAGAGCTATTGAAATCTATGTATATAATCATGATCTTATCTCTTTATGAAAAATGTATATGAAAATATAATCATTACTTGGGATTATGTATTGTTACTTTATTGAAATTTGTAATGAAATTTTGAAATGGGATTATTTTGAATATGCATCTTTATTATTGAAATACAATGGAAATTTGGAATGGGATTTGAAAAGGTTGAATTTTGTTGCTTCTATACTTGGGAGATAGAATAACAATATTCACACTCTCTCATTCAAGGAAAACCCTAGAGATCTCAACCTAAGGTGTACAAAGGAGAAAGAGATCTTGCAATAGGGTTGTCCTAGGGTATGATTATAAACTAATGAAGGGTTCACCACCAAGCTAGAGCTTGGAAAGACAAATTAAATGCAAGATCTAATGCTTAACCTTAATATTATGCAATCTTTCACTAAATGACCTAGAAAAGCATGTAAAATAAAACAAAGAACTGTAAGATGAAATGTGTGCACCTAGAAATATGAAGAAGACTAGATGAAGGATTGAAATGTTGAAAACATTGATTTTAAATCTTGTTAGGACTCATATGCCAGACTCGGTGATTTAGTCCTAAATTAGGGTTTCTGGGCAGAAAATGAAATCTAGCAAAATGATGTCTAAAACTACAAAAATCTAGAAAATAACCTATACTGGGACTCATATGCCAGAAGTGGCGTATCTATCCAGTTTGGGTTTTCTAAAACCTCAAATCCTGAGTCTGCTATGTCCTTTCCAATTGATTTTTGGATCTGAAACCCTAATTTACAACTTGTAGAAGTCTTCTAATGATCTTCAATGCAAGGTGACAACTTTGACAACTTTGAACACTCTGACAACTTTCTCCAAAATTTCTCTTCAATTTCAACCTAGAATTGCAAATCACACACTAAAGAGAGGGAAAAAATGTTGTTTTGTTAATAGAAAGGGGTTTTCCTTGGTCAAACCCCATTTTGGTAATCAAATCTTGAAATGAAATGAAATAGGAAAAGAGAATGATGAATGAACAAAATGTAGTGTTGCAACTCACCAAACCCTATAAATGAAGTGCTACAAACATGTATGAAATGGCTCCAATGGATGTAGATCTTGAATCTTGCTTGAATGTGATAGATCTTGAATTGGATGCTAGCTTGAATCATGAAACCCTACATCACAATTGTTAGCTCAAAAAAAACATGATGCATGAAGACTTTGACATGATGCTTGATACT